>JAWWLV010000024.1:19161999-19182171 GCA_035041135.1 Platyrinchus mystaceus
TCCCATTCCATTCCCATTCCCAATCCCTGTCCATTCCCATTCCATTCCCATTCCCAATCCCTGTCCATTCCCATTCCCTGCCCATTCCCAATCCCTGTCCATTCCCATTCCATTCCCAATCCCATTCCCTGTCCATTCCCTCCCCTCCCCCCCGCTCCCTAGCACTCCCTGGCGCCCCCTGGCGGTCACCGCAGGAAGGACCCTCGGGTGGGCCTGACGAGGAAGGCGCGGGGCTGTCCGTGTCCGTGCCGGAAGGGGCAGTTCAGCCGGACCGGCGCCGAGAGCAGCCCGCCGGCCCGCAAGGCCCCCCCGCACGCGGGGCACCGCGCGGGCGCGCGCCGGCAGTACAGGAGCGCACGGCAGTGGCGCACGCGCAGCAGCGCCATCGCCCCGCGCCCCCGCCTAAAGCGTCCGGGCGGGAACAACCGCCCAATGGCGGCAGGGCCGGGCGGCGGCCACGCCCCCCGCCCCGCGGAACCCGCGTGCGCGGCGCGGGGAGCCGGCCGGGCGGGCAGAGCGGCGGCACCATGAGCACCAAGCAGGTGACGTGCAGGTGAGCGGGGGGATGGACGGACACACGGACAGACACACGGACAGACACGCGGACAGACACGCGGACACGCGGACAGACACACGGACACGCGGACAGACACGCGGACACGCGGACAGACACGCGGACACGGCCCGGACGGAGCCCCCGCACCGAACTGAGCTCCTCCGGCCCGCACGCACAGCCCCCGGCTCCCCCTCAGAGCGCCCCCTCGGCCCCTCACACACTCACACTCCCCTCACAACTTCACTCACCAGTCACGCCCCCCCCGCACCCCTCAGGGAGGTGTGAACCCCTTCACAGCGCTGACACTCCCCCACACCCCCCTGGAACTCCCTCACAACCCCACACCTCCGTTTACTTTCCTCACTCCTCTCGCCCCCCGGTTCGCTCCTCACATCCCCTCACCCCCGCCCGGTCCCGCCTCCCCAGGGGTCGGTACCACGAAAGCAGCGAGTTTGGGTCGGGAAGGCCCGTCTGAGTTACCGGGGGGTTTCTCCGCAGGAGTGGCCCGGCGTTGGCAGGGGCTGCCCAGGGGGGTTTGGAGCCCGCAGCGCTGGAAGTGTCCAAGGCACTCAAGGACAAGGCTGGGATCGGGCAGGGGGGGTGCTCGCTGGGCTGTGGGGGGCTTTTCCAACCTCCGTGATCCCGTGAAGAAAACCAAACCAAACCAAGGTGCTCTGCGCTGTCCCTCCAGCAGGGCCCGCCCTGAGCCGTCTCCTCTCCCACAGGTACTTCCTGCAGGGCGTGTGTCGGGAGGGGAGCAAGTGCCTGTTCTCACACGATCTGTCCACCAGCAAGTCCTCCACCATCTGCAAGTACTACCAGCGGGGGCAGTGCGCCTACGGCTCCCGCTGCAGGTAACGCGGGCACGGCGGGCTCCGGCCCCGCTCCCGCCCGCCCCACTCCCCGGGCGGCACAGCTGGGACGGGAGCGCAGAGGGAGTTAAAGCAGGCACCGAACGCGAGCTTTGCCACAGCCACAAACGGCTTTTGGATCCAGCAGTATAGTTCTGCCCTGGTGTGGCTTCAGCAATTGTTTTGCTCTGTAGAAGTGAAACTTGAGGTTTCAGGTGTGTTTTTCTCCCTGCAGGAAGAGCTGTTGGATGCCCAAAGTAGGGCTGCAGCTGCACATGGAATGGCCTTTGGCAGCAGGGCTGGCTCCGTGTCCCTGGAGAGCCTGGGAACTGCTGTGCTCTGAGCCACCTCCACATACATCCCAGTCACAATTCCTGGGATTCCAGCTCTGCCTCAGAGCAAGGAGCAAAGCCCCCCCCCTCATGCCCCCTGGGAGAGCTGAGCAGTTCCACACCTTTCCCTGGAGCCTTTGTGTTAAAACTCACTGAGGAATGCTCTGGGAAATACAGTGCAGGGGCTGATGTTGGTACTTTGGTACAGCAGGGATGTGCCCCAGGGCTCCTTCCCAGAGGAATTCCCAGATGCCTGTGCTCTGCCTGCACCTGGGAGAGGGATCACTCCTTAGAGTTCCCTCCCTTTGCCTGATTCATGTGCCAGACTGGATCAGGGAGTTGGTCACCAGTGATTCCCACAGCTCCCATCAGCTGCCCTGGAATTGTGTGGGACATGGCTGGGGACTGTGTCACTCAGGAGGACTCACATGGCTGAAAAGTGGGGTTGGTTCTGATCCAGCAGTTTTGCTGGAGTTTGGGCACTCAGTGTCTGTGGGCATTGCAGGTCCTCAGCACAGCACCAGAATCAGAGATGGGAAATATTTTTGTTCCCATGAAAAATATTGTAGCATTTGGGTATGGCCATGGCTTTACTGGACCAGCCCCTTTACTGCCTGGGTGCTCCTGCTCTGCTGCTGGAGTGTGTTTCCATAGTTTTACTGGATGTTTTGAGTCTTTTAGGAACTCAGAAGCCCTCTATCTCCTGCATGGAGACTGCATCCTCTCCCGTGGTGGGGCAGCACAAGGTCTGGGTGCTGCTGCCTGCAGGAGGTGCTGAACTGTGGCTCCTTCCTGCACAGGGCTGGTGCTGCTTCCCTGGGGAATGGGGAGGTGTAGGGGGGACAAGATCCCGCCGCTGTGGCTGGCGCTGGGCCAGCGGTGCCCCTGGAGAGGGACAGGCGCGGCCAGGACCCTCCCGGAGGCTCAGCCCCTCAGAGCAGCCCCTTGGACACGGTCCCGAGCGCTCCTCGTGCCCGTCCCCAGCGCCTGTGCTGTGTGACCCCTCTCTCTGTCCCAGGTACGACCACGTGAAGCTCCCGGCCCCGGGGGGGGCCGCGGCCCCGCCTCCCCCCGCTGCCCCCCCAAGCCCCCGGCAGCCCCCGGAGCGCGGCCCCGGCACCCGGAGCAGGAGGGAGAAGAGGACGCTGGTGCTCAGGGACAGGAGTGAGTGGGAGAGGCCGTGCTTGTCCTTGGGGCCAGGCGGCAGGAAGGGGGGTGTCCTCCTTTGATTATTTGAGTTCCATGGCCAGCTGCAGATAATTCCCAACCGATGGAGCCTCCTGCCTTGGAGCGCTCGTGCCTCCCTTCCAGTGGCCTGTGGAGGGACTGGCTTTGAGCTCCGTGAGGGATTTTGTCCACCCTGACAGGAGGGTGGAGCCAGGGGGGGTCGGGCTCTGCTCCCAGACAGTCAGCAACAGGACGAGAGGAAATAGCCTCAAGCTGTGCCCAGGAGGCTCAGGTTGGACATCAGGAGGAATTTCTTCCTGGAAAGGGAAGCCTCCTTGGAAGGGGCTGCCCAGGGAAGTAGTGGAGTCCCCATCCCTGGAGGTGTTCAAGGAAGGCCTGGCCGTGGCACTCAGTGCTCTGGGCTGGGGGACAAGGTGGGCATCAGGCACAGGGTGGGCTCCATGGTCTCACATGTCTTTTCCAGCCTAAATGATTCTGTGATTTTTTTAGTCTATTTGTAAACAGCAGCTGAAGAAATCTTGCAATTGAACTTTTCAGTAGGTAATTTGGGAACATTCCTGTGATTTGTGAGCAGAAGGGGCTTAGAGATGAGATTTCATTAAGAAAAAAACCTTAAAAAAGCAAATGCAGCTGTTCTTCCTCAGGAGGAGGGGCCATGGCCTGCCATGGGCTGTGCAGTGCCTGTGTCTGTCCCCTCAGATCTGTGTGCCTCAGGAGAGGAGAAGCCGCCGCCGCCGGGCACGCCTGGGGACGGGGGGAGCTGCAGTGAGCCCGCTGAGAGCCTGGAGGTGAAGCCCCACTCATACCTGGAGGCCATCTGCAGCGGGCTGGCAGAGCCCGGGCCCGAGGTGCCCTGTGGGGCCGGGGGGCAGCTGTGCCCCTACTCGGCCCGGGGGCCGTGTCCCGTCGGGGAGCGCTGCCCGTTCCTGCATGGGGACCTCTGCGACATCTGTGGCCTCCACGTGCTGCACCCCCACGACCCCGAGCAGAGGAGGGCCCACGAGATGGTAAGGACAGGGACCCTGGAGGCCTTGGCTCACTGCAGGGTTGGGTGTTTGCTCTAACGTGCAAAGGCTGTTTTGTACAAGAGCCAGTCCCAAAGAGCGGCCATTGTATTGCTTATCCAGCTAGAGAATGGTTCCAACAGTGGGGTGTTCAAGCATCTGGGGCTTAACTGGGAGCAGTGATGCGGGTATCACCTTGTTTTTTCCAATTCCATCCCTCTCAGAGACTGGCCTGCAGCCTTCTCCCAGCACACTGAAACTCTTCGGGAATGTCCGCTGCAGGTCAGCCGGTGCCTCAGTGCACCCTGCGGACAGTGGGACAGGGGCTGAGGCTGCTGTGCTTGGGGATGGCCCTGCTGGGGCAGCTTGGCACCTGTTCCTGGCTGAGGCTGGATCCAGGGCACGGGCAAGTGGGGGCAGGTGGGAGGGAGCACAAAGATTTTGGGGCTGAACTTGCAGGCATTGGTGAGGCATTGGCTGGGTAAGGATGGGCTGAAGAGTTGCTCTTTCCTCTGCCTGGCTACCAGGTTTAGGTCAGGGCTAGTGAGCAGCAGGAGCAGAATCCAAGGGGTTAAAAAGCTCAGGGTTTGTGCAGTCTGTGTGTACTTTTGAGATGTGCTGCTGCGGGAATGCTCACTCCTGGAGCTGGTTGGTGCCTGGCTCAGTGTCCTGGCACTGGTGGTCTCAGAAGCAGAGCTGTGTGCTGGATGAGGAGCTGCACTAGTCAAACGTGCTACTAAAAGGGAATTGTTTTGTGTCCTTTGTCATTTATTATTATAGTTTGAAGTCTTGTAAATTTATATTACTTTTCAAGTCCTGAGACCTTTGAAAAGTAAAGAGGTAAAACTGCAGGTATGAGCAGCGGCTCACCTTGTGGTTATGGATTGTCACTGGGGATGAGAAGTGCTGGAGGAAAGCCTGCAACAAGAGCCTAATGCCTTAACTGGGTAAAACTTAATATCCAGGGAGTGAATATGGCCTTAATAATAATCAGAGTAACACCTTGAGTGTAGCATTTGTTCTGGACCCTCAATGTGATGTTTTTTCAAGGTGTTTGAAGCATCAAATGATTCAATACCTGTTCCGTGAGAGATACAGAAAGGGGTAAATGAAGAGTGCTCAGGCATCCTTATTTCTGACAGTTCTGAAGCTGCAGAGAGCACTGAAGGCTGAAATAAGTGATTGGATTTAATGTTCTTTAAATGAAATGATGATGATGGGTAAGAGTGATGCCCTTAGTGAGTGTTCTATGTTTTTGCTGTCACAGACACTTCTGTCACAGCTGGCAGGGAGTGCAGTGACCCTGACCTCTCTCCCCCACAGATGTGCATGGCCACGTTTGAGCACGACATGGAGAAGGCCTTTGCCTTCCAGGCCAGCCAGGACAAGGTGTGTTCCATCTGCATGGAGGTGGTGTACGAGAAACCATCGGCCTCGGAGAGGAGGTTTGGGATCCTGTCCAACTGCACCCACACCTACTGCCTGTCCTGCATCCGGCAGTGGAGATGTGCCAAGCAGTTCGAGAACCCCATCATCAAGTGAGTGTCCTGGGCCCTGCCACTGAGGGGCTTTCTAAGGAAACTGCTGGGCAGGGATTCTGGAGCTGCAAATATGAGCAGAGAGCTCAGAAAACAGGTCAAAGGGCTGGCCAGTTCCAGCACTTGGCTATGAGAGCAGTCTCCAAGAGCAGCAGGACACTTGGGGTGTCCTTTGGTAACAGTTCACTTAATGCTCCGGCCCCGTGTGGGCAGAGTTTGGCCCTGCCCATGTTGTTGGGGCAGACAAGTTGGCTCTGGAACAGCTGGGACCTCGTTAACCTCTGCCCCTCACAGTGACCTGTGGGCCAGAACAGCAACCCCTTTTCCTGTGTATGTGTTTCATTATGGGACTTTTCTCTAAACTGTGGCTTACTCCAGGTCCCACCTTTATTTGTGTCTGAGTAAATGCCTTCATCTTCTGGCTCACTAAAAAATGTATTCCAAGCATGTTCCTCCTCAGAATTTAAAACACCCAATCAGTTTCCTTTTTTGAACATATCTACATAAGCTTTTTTGAGCATAAGCTACAAATGTGCTGAGGAAAAGATGGGAAATATTTTCGTTTTTCTACCAAAATACTTTTCTGCACAACTTCTACTACAACTTTCATTGAAGTGAATGTCAGCTTATTGTATTTCCAAAGGCTGAGACACCTTCATTTGTGTTTCTCCTCTGGTTTGGCGTCCTGCTGCAGGGGTGCTGCATCACTCACAGTGTTGCAGAGCAGTGACAGTTTGTTTCTGCTGATCTGCTGGGATTGGCAAATACAGGTTTCTGTGCACTGAGGAAATACTTGTTGCTTTTGTTCAAGTCCAGAACCAAACAGGAGCCCTGGCTGCACTGAGTTGGATGATTTCAACTGAAACTCCAAAGCAGTGCACACCAAAGTGTGCTGTGCTAACGTGGGAGGAGGAGCTGCTGCCTCAGAGTGACAGACCATCCCCTTCCCTCAGAAAACACTGCTGCTGGCAGATGTAGTGAGGGTGTCCCTCCTGGGGGTACCAGAGCTGACAGGAATCACTGTTCTGTTCAGGTCATGCCCTGAGTGCCGAGTGATCTCCGAGTTTGTCATCCCCAGTGTGTACTGGGTGGAGGAGCAGGAGAAGAAGAATGAGCTGATTGAAGCCTTTAAGCAGGGAGTGGGGTAAGTTCAGTAACACACTCTGTGTGTTGTTCTTTAGATGCACCAAGGGTCAGTCAGTCACTGAGCCTGCATTTCTAAACTTCATGTAATTCCAGCCCATTGTCCAGAGAGCTCCTGATCTCTGCTCACTCCTCTGCTTAACTTTGGGGATGCCATGAAAGGGTCTGGCCTGTAACTGTAGATCAGAAATTATTCAACCTCACTGTGCTCTGGAGTGTTGAAGTTATTTCAGCCCACTTGCCAAAACTGGCTTTATGTGGCTTCTGTTTATCCCTCAGACACAATTGCCTGAAATGTTGTTGGTTACTGAGGACAAACAGGGAAGGAAAATGTAATAGTCTCCTGCAGTATGGGATAAAAATTCATGGAGCTTTTGTAATGTCTGTTGGAAATGGCAGATACTCCAGGACTGCATTCCTTGTATCGTCCAACAGGGACACTGGGAGCACTGGGAGAGGGCAGTGCTAGAGCAGCTCTGCAGAGCTGTGCTTGCCTGGGATGTGTGAGGGCTGTGTGGTTCACAGAGCAGGGAGGTACCATTTCTTATCTCCTGCTGCCTGTTAAGGTGACCAGGCAAAGCTGGGCTGGACCCCAGTGAGCCTGGTCTGTTTTGCTGAAGGTTTGCAGCTTTATGCTGTGATGTGCATCCACCTTTAAACAGGAGTACAGGAAAAAATGGACCTTACTTAGACCCATCTTACTGTGGCTGCAGCTTCTCAGCTGCCTGAAGGCCTGTATAGCTCAGCAGAACAGTTGAAAGCAGTGCTGCTTCATGAAACATTTCACCCAGCATCTTGTCTTCTAGTAGGCAAAATATCTGAATAAAATTAAGCACTTTAAACTGCAGTTCTTCAGATAGGGGTTGTTTTCAACCCCACATCACTGGTTTGGTTTATTTTAGCTCCTGAGGACTATGATTGAGGTGGTCAGTTGTGCTCCAGAGCCTCAGCACAGTTTTTAAACAGCTGTGTTCCTAGCAAGGTCAGTTTTTGTGCCACTGCAGTAGAGGTGGAGGTGGTCTTGAAAGTCAAGTCTGACCCTTGTCAACTATTGGACAGGAGAGAATATAAAAAGAGGCTTTGCTGAAGTGCTCAGCTAAGACTAATACATTACAGGTTGTGGGTAACAGTGTCTTTGGTACAGAAATTCTATGGATAGAGCTCTTGGCAGTTAGTTTAATTTGAGGATTTGGTGTTGGGGGAATGAAAAAGTGCTAATAAGATGCTGCTGAAGTGGAGTCTAAGCCAAGAGCTGGGGTCAGGCCAGCACAGGATGAAAAAGTCAGACCAAGAAACCTGAAGTCACAGAGCACTTGAGTCCCAAAGCCAGACCAGTTCATTGTGGTTTTCATGCACTGCCTGTTCGGGTGTTAGGGTATTCTGTTTGCTAGTGTTGATCTTTTTGCTCCATGTAGTTGCTATTGGATAGATTGTGTCTTAGGAATCAGTTTCGTCACTATTTTCATATTAACAAGTTCTGTTGCATCTTCCCTGTAGTTTCCTCTTCCAGTGATCTCTCCCCTCTGTTTTGGCTGCTCTCAGGGAAGGGGAGGCCAAAGCTCAGGGTGTGAGAATTGGAGCATCACTAAGACTGAGCCTGGGGACTGACCTGCAGCTCCTTCCTCCCCAGCTGGAGGCAGTAACTCTCTCTTCTCATTAAATCAGGAAAAAGCCCTGCAAGTACTTTGAGCAAGGGAAGGGGACGTGCCCCTTTGGCGGGAAGTGTCTGTACCTGCATGCGTACCCTGACGGCACCCGCGCCGAGCCCGAGAAACCCCGCAAACAGCTGAGCTCCGAGGGCACAGTGCGGGTGAGCAACGCTGGGGCACTGCACTGGCACCCCTGCAGGGAGCAGGGGCTGCTGGGGAATGTGCTGTGCCTGCAGGACAAGCAGAAAAAGCACCTCAATGCCCCTTGGGGCAAAGGTTTGTTCTTAGGGGAAGGAAAACGCACCTCATTTAACAGCAAAATGTTTGCTTTATTTTTTCAGCCGGTCCTCCTCAGGGCACACCTTTCCTCGCAGCAATTCTGCCCTTACAGCTTTCAGCCACAGTGCTAAAAGCTCATGTCATGTGCCTGCATAGAGCTGGCCTCAAGGGCAGCTGAAAAGGTTAAAGCCTCAGAAACTTGTCATGGCCTGCATTTGGTGCTGGCTGTGTCCACTGCCCCCTCCGTGCAGAGGGTGTTGTCACCCTGAGCTCACCAGCACAAACCCAGCTCTGCAATCCCAGCTCGGGCCCGTTGTGCTGAGGAAGCAGGGCTGCCAGGGCAGTGTTCAGCTCTGGGGCTGCTTCCTGCTCAGACACCTTTCTCTCTGTTGCAGTTCTTCAACTCGGTGCGTCTGTGGGACTTTATCGAGGACAGGGAGAGCCGGGCGGCGCCAGGCACGGACCAGGTCACGGAGCTGGGGGAGCTGTTCATGCACCTCTCGGGGGCTGAGGAGGACCCTGCTGCTGCCCAGTGAACACAGCACAGCCCTCCACCCACAGCAGTGCAGCTATTTATTAGCCTTGCTTTTACTCTCTACAGCACAGGTAGAACAAACGTGCCCTGTGGTTTACTGTGCAGTCCCGGTGAAGTTTTCAGATAGTTTTTGTATGGCAACAAAAATACTAAAATATATTTAAAAAAATAAATTGACTGCATGGAAAAAGAAATCCCTTAATCCCAAGAGGGTTTTCTCCCTCTCTGGCCTAACATATGCTGTCTTGTGAGCTGAGTGGTAGTGTAAATACAGTGCCAGGTAAAGCTTAAGCTGGTAAAAACTGTTGCTGAATAGAGTTTGGGTGCTTTTTTTTTTGTTTCCTCCATTAAATCAATATATAACTACAGAACCCACTAGGAATAAGGGTTAGTGCACATTTTTCTCCTTAAAAAGGAGACCTGAGATTTAAGAAGTTACACATTATACCTCAGACAGTACCTAGAGTTCAGCATAAAGTTTACTGCACTCTTGGGGTGGGTGTCTTGGGAGTGGGGCTGGACAAGCCTGGCTCTCCCAGACAGTGCCAGTTGGTTTCCCACCCTTGTTTTACATGAAGTGCAGGGAGGCACGAAGCGGCTCTTGGAGCAGCTGCTGTAAAGCAAATGCAGCTGCACTGATTCGGAAACTCGGGCAGAGCAACACTGGTGTCACAGGGCAGAGCTAAATGGAACTTACAGCACAAGCTGGAGCTTGGAAGCTGCAGCATGAGAGAAAGGTATTGTCAGTAATCAGATCCATAGTCCTGCCCCAGAACTGGGAGTGGCTCTGCAGCTGCTCTCTGTCTCCATCTGCCTTTTCCAGACCAAGGCCAGCAGTGTTAGAGGCCCAGGAGGGGTGAGGGATTTAGGCTCATCTCTGCTGAGTGAAGAGTTTACTGAATTCTGGTTTTGTTAAAAATGGCATTCATGTTTGTGCTGCAAAGGGAGTTTGATTGTGAAATTTGATACACAGAGTTAATTCTGCTCTGTCACTTGCATGAACGTTGCAGTTAAACTAAGAATTCTATCTGGACACAGGTGAAGTGGCTGCTGAGTCACAGCATGAGCACACCTGAGCTGTTACTGCCCCTGAAGGGGAGGGGAGCTCAGTTTCTGTAAATACAGCCCTTGGGATTAGAGTGAAACCACAATGAATGAACAGTGTCTGTAAATATATATATATAATGTGTGTGTGTGCACATATATTTATGTAGGGTTTGTTTTAGAACGATTTGGTTAAAGTGGAAAGCAGGGATGGAGTCAGTTTGGTTATTATCTATATTAATATAGCAACATAAAGGCATAAAAATAACACTTCAGAAAGTGTATAAGGAAGAGAAAGGAAGCATCTGCGTGGAAACATTTCAGCCCCCACGGATGCAGCGATGAGGTTTGGTTGGTGCAGTTTGCATGTCCATGGGCCAGTGATGGTCACAGTCCTGATCCATCAGGGGACTGGGAAGAGCCACAGAACACCAAGGTCAGTGGTTAATGTTCCTTCAGGGTTAGGTGGGAACACCCAGGTACCTCCCCTGGGGCTGCAGGGGATTTTACACTGTTACAGCACCGGGGGAAGGCCCCACTTTGGGGGTCTTTGACGGCTTCTGGCCCTTTCTAAGACATGACTCTGGCTCTCACATCAGTGGCTGAGCCAGTTCTGCCCATTAGGAGGGATGAAAACCTTCAGCCACATTCAGAGAAGGTGAATGTCCCTGTGAATGTGAAGGTGGGGGAAGTTTTACCCCGAGCCAGGACATTGGCAGGATAAAAAGCACGGTCCCACCTCGCAGGATCTGCTGCTTGTGGCCTCCTCCTTTCCCTGCCCAGAGCCTCACAGGGCTGGAATGCTCACCCCCCCTTAACATCGATCACAGGTTTGGCCGCCACACCCCAGCACTCTGCTGTGCCCGGCCAGGGTTCTCCTTAACCGGGACCATTCCAGCCTCTCCCCCAGCGCGGGGGCTGCAGCCCCTGAAGGGCTCTTTGCTCCAAGCCCCGGGGCTGTCCAGGCTGGACTGGCCAGAGCACAGGGATCGCTTTTGTGAGGCAGAACCTGCTGCCAGCTGGGCAGACTGGGCTCTGCTTGGGTGAGAGGAGCCAGGCCCCTGCTGTGAGGCAAAGGG
Source organism: Platyrinchus mystaceus (assembly GCA_035041135.1). NCBI lineage: Eukaryota > Metazoa > Chordata > Aves > Passeriformes > Tyrannidae > Platyrinchus > Platyrinchus mystaceus. The sequence goes on from JAWWLV010000024.1 coordinate 19,173,198, forward strand.
CAGGAACCTTAATCTGGGATTCAAACACCTGCAAAGGGCACCCAGTTAGTGATGCCAGCATTATCCACTGCTGGTTGGCTTTTCTGGGTCAGAAGTGGAGCTGAGAAACCCCTGGATGGCAGCTCAGCACCTTTATAAGGGAGAACTGCCCTCTGTGCCCAGCACTTCCCCCAGATGGAACATGCCAGGCTTGCTCTCTGCTCTGACCTGGGAAATGGAACTTTCCCAGAAATCTTTCCCCCTGAAGTTAATTTCTAGCAGTGCTTGCTGCAGTCAGGCCTTGTCTTGTGTCTGTAACAAACACTGAATCTCAGCTGCTTCACAAAACCGGCCCATGGAGGCACCAGCAAAGGTCTCACTCAAGTCCTGTTGGTACAACTGGTCATCACCAATTACAAAGATGAAGGAAAATCATCACTAAGAGAGATATCATACACTGAGATGGATGTTCAAGAGCACCTGCCCAAACATACTTTCTACCTCAAAATACAAAGCCCTTACCCTCCCACTGAAATGTGTTTCTAGGTGTTCCTGTAAATATTTTTTCCACAAATAAAATACATCCAAAAAGTCAATGAAAAGGATGTTCTTTACCTTAAACAAGACATTCCTGATTGACTTTGCCCCAAAAACAGTGATCTGAAATTAAGAAGGCAACTTGTTTTCCAAAGCTATCTGGGGACAACACAGAAGTTTAAATTTAGGAGCAGTAAGATTTAAAAGGTCCGAGTTTCTAAATTCCTCACAGAGGTTTTCATTTAATTGGTCATCAAGTGCTACTTAAATTAAGCCTCTTTATCAAATATATTTAAGTGTTTCAAGAGTCACAGAATCTGTTTTAAAAATCAGGAGTTAATCGTTTCTTTGAGGAAATTAGAGCTAAAGTAAAAGCAGCTTAAGCATTTCTGGTGGGTTTTTTTCTTCCCCCTCTTTAAGCTTATGATAATCAAGTTAAAATTACCGATAAATTACATTAGAGAGTTGCAGTTAAAATACCAAGAGTATTATTAAAACCCATGCAGAACCATTTGGAGCAGTCTCCCTCAAGTCTCAGTTTACTTTTTAGCAAGCAAAGTTTATGGTCATTGTAAGGATCAATATTCCCCCCTTGTTATGTTATGGAATGTTCTAAGTACATTTCTAAGTGTAGATATTGTTTCTAAGTCTGTCTCTGGCTCAAGTCCCTCTTTCACAAGCACTTTGTGGGGTTTTGCTGCCGCACACGAGAAGCTGCAGTGGCTGTTTGGTCATTACCAAGAGCTGCACACAGCAGCTGTTCCCAGGGACAGCACAGGCACCTTGCCCAGCATGTTGGGATGGAGGTCTCAGCCACCCTGAGCCACCACTCGCTGCTCGTGCTCAGACAGGGCCCCACTCACCTGTGCACACAGGGAAAGGCAAAATCCCCAACTTCCATTCCAACCATCTGGGTTTCCATCCTTGCCCTAATAAACATATTTAAACAGAGTGCTATTTAAAAACCCCTGATTTTTAGATTAAACCACCTATTTCTGTCATCCAGGGAGTTCAGCCAAGACAAAACCCTCACTTCCACCTCCATAAACAAGAGAAAACAGCAAACCTGGTGCAGTTAAACAGCTTGAGAGGCATCGGTGTGGGTTTGAGTAGATGCTGCTGAAGGATTATTACAGTAGAGTAAAAACTGTCTTGCCATGGGAGTGATGGGAAACAGAGAGGTTGTTGTATCAAATGTGTTTTTACTTGCACTGTTACCTATCATAGTAACTCTTTAAAAAAGTACTCAGAATGTTGTTTTCTGAGTGTTCCAAGTCTAGATGTAGCAGTCCCAACTATGGATTACTGCATTACAAGATGTCATGGAATCATACACCTAAAATTTAATTTATTTTATTAAAATAAGATAATCAGAGGAACCTTGGCTTACAATAAATGCATTTTCTCAGGAGCAATAAAAACAAAATTAAACCCCAAATCAGCAAGAAAAACTGTATATGCTCAGTTTCCTCTTGATAGTGCATCTCTTGCACGACAGCTTCCAATGGGATGCAGATGGATAATGTCCCTCAGCCTTTGCCAGGCTGTGCTTCCACCCTCTCCACCTCCTGGGCTGCAGGGAACAGTCCTTAGTACCAAAGTCAGCTGTGAGGCTTCTCAGGATGACCATGACTGGCTGCTTCCTTCTCTGAGCAGGACAATTCAGAACAGATTCCATTCTTTTTGCAAGAGTTTTTCTTCTATGTGCAAAACTATTGCAAAACTATTTTGTGTTGAATTAGCATTTTAACTTATTTCATTGGCTTGATGAAGCTCTTAGGGCTGATTTCCAGAGTTATTTCCTCTTCCCTCAGTCTTGTTTGCAGACCCATTCCAGGCACAGCTCCCCCACCTCGAGGTGGCACATGGCATGGGGCAATCAGAGCACCACGACCTTGTCCTCAGAGCCACCCTGGCTGTGGAGAACACCCCCTCAGCACAGATCCAGCCCATCCAGAACCACTGCCAGAGGAACATCCATCCGCTTCTGGGCCTGGGCAAAGTAAGGCTCAAGTGCATCTATTAAAAAAATAGCAATAGATCTCTTGATCTGCAGTGTCCCTGCCCCGGCAGGGGAGGCCGCAGGATCCTCGGCAGCGCATCCGTAGCAGCTCGCTGGGACGAGGGGAGGGGGATCCGCTGCTCTGGGCCCGAGGCACGGAGAGCACACCTGTCCCCACCTGTCCCGTGTGCCTGTCCCCAGCGGGGCAGGCCTAGAAGACGGGCAGCTTGGAGGAGGTGAGGGTGCAGGCGTTGATGTCCTCCGTGTGCGCCGCGCGGTGCAGCGACGGCTCCGACGCGCTGCGGTTGATCTTGGGCAGGGAGTGCTGCAGCAGCTCGATGGACGACAGGATCTGGGGGAACACACCAGGTGAGGGGCTGCTCGCAGAGGCAGCTCTTCCTACCTCACTCTTAAACCTCCACTCTTTCCTTCATTCAATTCCTTCCCACCTCCACTCAGTTATGGCTTTAAGCTTATCTTCCAGAGCAGCAGTGTGCTCTGCAGGCACTGAAAACACTCCTGCTGCAATAACCCACCTCTGCCATCCAGTCTGTGCTCTGAGGAGCCTCACTGGGGGTCAGAGGATGGGAGGGGTTTTCATCAGTTCTCAATCAATTAACAAGCATCTGTGCAGTCCCAGCAGAGTAACAAGGAAAGAACTGCATTTTCTGCCTGGCAGTCTGTCTGCAAACAGCATTTGGAAAGAACTTTTTAAACAACAAGCTGTTTAAAACAGCAAGAAGTTCTTTTTCCAAAATCTGCTGATATTTAATTCCAGCTATTTAATAAGAAAGCACCTTCCCCATCCTCATAGTGACAGAAAAATACCAAAAATTGCTACATGAATTTCCATCCCCCAACGGATTTTGTTTGCTTGTTTTTAGTTGTGGGGAAGGAAAGGAGGAGTTGTCTCTCATTTCCCTCAAACGTACACTAAAATAAAATGTATACAGAGAAACAGATTTAATTGTGTAAGGTTGGTTTTTTGCTTATCTCCAAAGTGGGTCAGCTGTTAAACTGCTCCAGTGTCACCTGGCACAGCCTCAGCTCCGTGAGTCATGACTTTTCATGACCTTTGCAGAAACAAAATACCAACTGCCAAAGGAGCAGGGTATGGACACAGGCAAAAATAGGAACCAGGCTGCACTTCATGTAACCTAAACCTTCCCTCTGAGCAATTCTTTTGTGTGCTAATGGCTATTTATACAATACCTTGAAACTCTTGTGCACAAAACACACTTACCTGTGGGAACAGAGGTCGTTCTTCCCTAACCTTCTTCAAGCAATCTGCTACAAGCCTCTTCATTGCTTTGGGGCAGTTCTTGTACAGTTTACTGAGGTCTGGGGAAGCATAACCTCGGCCAACCATGAAAATGATCTGCAGAACAACAAGGAAGCAGCAGAAAAAGTCAGGGAAGTGTTTTCACGGGTGGTGATTAAACCTGAGTACCAAAGGACACCCCAGAGCCCTGCAGAGACTGTCCCAGTGAGGTGACCAGGCCAGTGGTCCCGCTGTGTGCAGCATAGGATGGGACTACACCAGGAATGCTGTGCTTTGTAAGGCTCAGCAGGAGAAGGAGCTGTTGGTGCCCCGTGACATGGACATGGGAGTTCCTTCTGCTGAGTCTACAGTGACAACTTTATGATCAGGGATCTCTGAATCACAAAACCATTCAGGTCAGAAAAGACCTCCAAGACCATTGAGCCCAACCTTGAAGTCATGTTGTAAAAGGAGCTGCCAGTTGAAAGAGATCATCAGAACTAATCCCAAGTAATGCAGCAAAAAAGGAAATGGATTGTTTTGAGACAAACAATAAAAGATATGTTAGCAGTGTTGGAAAATACATATTCTGTTTTAATCCAGGTTAACATGGTCATTGTTTAGGATTTCCATCCTAAATAATGTCTTGGTTCTTCTCCTGGAAATATTGTCCCCCCTGAAAACTTACGTGAGGGTCAACTGCTGCACATTTTGCAGCAGTGATGGTTATTGAAACTTGCATATAATTTCAACATTATGAATTAAAGCAATATCCCAATTTGTAGACAACCTTAAAATAAGAAAAAACTTCCTTAGCTTAGCAGAAGTGGCCTCTTCTACTTAGAACACGGACTGTGAATTATTACAGATTATTAAGAGTCGCTAATAGAGGCTAAAATCTAGTTGTTTGCCCCCATAATCCCCATACACACACACTTCTCATTAGAAGATCTTAATTTTATAAAAGGCAACCAAAAACACAAACCACAACTGAGGATCATCCAAAGAGCTCACAAAGATCCCACAGTTCCTGCCCTGCAGCCTTGGCTCTACACTGTGCATGGGAAGAGAACAGTTGGGCTTTCTGGCCTCAGTGTGCTTCTTTACCATTACTGCTTGGGTAACTACAGCTTAGGAAAGACTAAATCACACCAACATTTAACAGTCAAAGGTCTGACAACAGGCACTATTTTTCTGCCTAAGTAAAAAGCACAGAATCCAACCTGACACAAGAACAATATTTTAACATTAAAAGGGAAAGTTCATGTAATTGCAAGTGTATAAAGCAAGATTTTACTGATGTATAAAGCAAGATTTTACTGATGTACCAAAAGCTTTAACCTGTGAATAAATTAACAGGGCACTTACAATGTTTATAAAACCCAATTTTTTTCCCTTGAGTCCCTGTCAATACTGAATAAACATTCAGTAACACAGATTTGCTGCTGAAACAAAGCAGGTTATAAACATTTCAGTTGTTTTGCATTTGTGGTTATCCTGTGAAATGTGCAATGCCCAGAAATCATGCTGGTCCCAGCGTGTTCTCACCTGATCTCGGTTGTTTATGTGGGAATAGGGCAGCTCTCCTGTCATCAGCTCATATAACACTATTCCATAGGAGTAGACATCTGACTGGAAGCTGAAGGGGTTGCTGTCCTGCATGCGGATCACCTCGGGGGCCTGAGCAGAACAAACACACACTGAGGGCACACGGAGCAGCTCTGGCTCAGGGGGCACTGCCAGCACAAACACTGCTGGGAGCTGCAGTGCTCACTGCCTTCTGGGGGCTCACACAGAGCTCAGCCTCACACCTTCCCCACCACTGCTTAAACAGCTATCCATGGTCAAGGGGGAAACACATTCCCATACAGACTTGAGATTTTATAACACCTGTAGCAAAACATTTCATGAAAGCCAAGTAGGAGACAGGGAAGAACTGCAGGAGCACTGCAGCATCTTTGCAAAACAAAGCACAATTAGGAAGCTGAAGAGCTTAAAGGAAACAGCTTTGAATTACTGAACAAAACCAGAGAGGAACAATCAAAATAACTTCCCCATTGACTGAGATTTTTTCCCCCTAATGAAGTCCCCCAGAATTACTGAGCAAAGCACTCAAGTACAACAGCACAACAAAACCCCAGTAAGGGAGCAGAGCAACTTGCAAGGAAATGGAAACAACCTCCCCCCTTCTATGTGATGACAGCTCAGCAAAGACGGGCTACAAATGATTAAAATGTAAAAAAAACGCCGAGAACACATATGCACGTTTTTTCCCCGAGATCTGTTTCAGGTATCCACTGGGTAAGTTAGTTTTAAATAATTTTACAGAAAGCTGTAAAAAAATTTGGCTTTTTGTAACAAGTTTTTAAAAGAAGTAACCATTTCTGTTCTTGTAACTTGGTTTCAGGTGTTGGGTGTGTTTTACAAAGCACAAACCAATCCTGGCCAAGTATCCTGATGTTTTTAGTGGACACTTCCTGACACACTGACAGCCCTAAGCATTCAAGTAACTGCAGCACTCCAGGGGAGAAGCCTCAGGTGACTGGTGTCCCTTTGCACAGTGAACACTCCAGCACTTCATGCTTCAATCTTAACATACAACTGGCCAGAAGAGTCTCCACGGTACTAACAGCACTCATTGAGGTTTAGGGTGTAACATAGTGTTCAACTGCCAGAACAGGAGAGAACCACAGGCAGGGACTGGAGCAGTGCAGGGCTTGCTCACCATCCACAGGATGGACCCCGTGGGCTGCTCCACCTGCTGGGATCCGCTCCACCGCGACTTCACTGTCGCCAGCCCAAAGTCTCCTATTTTCACTGTGAGGCCTTCATGGAGAAATATATCTGAAGATTTGTTAAAGAAACTCTGCAAACACCCAAGGAAACAATCCTGTGTTTTCTGACATGGCTACAAAGCGCCTGGTGATCACAAACACAAGCCACTATCCAAGAATATTGCTGATTATTTTATTTAAACCTGCTGCAAGCTCTATCTTCAACACAGGAAAAGCAATTTTATGGCATCCATGTTTACAAAGTTAACATTTAAGACTAAACAAGACCAGATGTTTCACCATTATTTGTACATCTATCTTTATGGTGAGTTAGGGCAGAAATCAACAATGCTAATTACCATCAATGCCTGCAGGTACTTAAATACTGAACTGATGTCACAAGGCACAAAGAGAAACAGCAGAGGTCTCACAACTCAAAAAAAAAACCCTAAACCCACTACAAGTAGAAGTAAATATAAAAAAAAAATCTATTTACCTAAAGCTCTCTGGCAGACCTCCTGAGATTTAACCACAGTGTATCTATTTTAACTGGAAATATTCTGTACTACTTGTAATTATCTCCTTAACAGATTTGCCTGTTATGACTGATAGCCAGCACTTTCTTTGTTGGGGTTATTTTAAAATATCATTTAACAATTTCACTTAGGAATGTTTTAAGTTCAAAGAGATGATTCAGAAATATAAACATGACTGACTCCTCATTTCCATGTCAGAAGCAGAGCTGATTTATTTCACAAAAATCATTATCAGGAATCACAAACTCCTGACTTCCCATACACTGATATGACTCTTATTTCTAGTTTAACTGCAAATGGGAATCCCCATTATGGAACTACTGAATTTGGATTCTTTTTTTTATGATGACATTTTCAAAACATCCTGTTCACATTTTATGGAAGGAAGCCACAATTCCTGCTGTTCCTGGCAATTCCAAAAGCAGGCACCTTCAAAGGCAAAAGATACCAGTTCACAACATTTTTACTCCATATGCATTACTAAATCTGCATTTTTGCACAAAATATAATGGTAAAAGGCTGCCTTCTCTTGAGTTAAAAGTCAGATTTTGGGCTTCATTTCTGGCAGTCATGTGAGGTGTTCTAAATATATTAAAACACATGAGAAACAGTCCCAAGCCCCACACGTGCACACACAGATCAGCAGGCACAGCTCCCATCAAGGGAAGATGCAGCCTCTTCCAGGGTACCAGACAATTGCATGAACACCATTTAACTAAAACAAGAAACTCTGGGAGCCCAACTGTTGCACAACTTTATCCCCTGAGTTTGAAAAGCAAGCCCGTGTGCTCTATGGAGTCCTCCCTAAAATGCAGCTCCTTGCTCGTCAGTCTGAATCGCTCATTATTATATGTATTTATGACACAGCTTTTTCAACCCCCCAAAAGCTCCATTACCAATAAGTCACTCTCACACTGAAGGCAGGACCGTTAAGAAAGGATACTATTGGATTTCATGTCTCTGTGGATGATGTTCTTTGCATGTAAATAGCTGTGAAGGAAAAAGCAGAGCAGTGTCATTACCAAGGCTGCTCACAAACTGCCCATTTACCCCCAGGCCAGTTCATGGCACACTCACCCACTTCTCACACCTCTGCCTTTGGTCCATGGACAGGATGGGTGTACTTCTGGTCACCAGCAGGTGACTCTAAACAATGCCTTGTGCATCACTGACCGTGCGGAATGAAAGGTCACCTACACTGACCCTGCAAAACTGGGGCTGTCCTCCTGTGTGTGAAATCTGTGCCCTGTGCTAAGGGTACTGTTCACAAACCCTCTTCATTTACATGTACCCAGTTTTCTAGGGGTCTGATTGGAACCCTGGGTCCTGATCCACAGAAGGGATGAGCACTGACAGCACCAGCACCTTGTGTGCTCCCAACATCAGAACAAGTGCTGGCAGAGCAGTGAGGTGGGGCCTCAATCAACTCTCACATCTGCAGAATGCTTCCAGAACATATCTCAGTGAGTCTTGGAGCTGTAGAGTAGGAACAGCCACCCTCTCATCCCACAGAACTAACAGCAGGATAAATTAGTGGTTGTTAAATACTGCAGTGTTACGGTAACACAGGGAAGGAAAAAAAAACTTTAATCCTATATTTAGAACAGGATCTTAGTGTGTTATAACAACCTCAAGCTATATAAGATAAAATACACAAGAGGTGACTGATAAGTGCCATGAACTGAGCTGGGTTTGTTCAGCCTGGAGAAGAGAAGGCTCTGGGAACACCTCACTGGTCCTGAAGGAGGCTTATAAAAAGGAGGGAGGAGGATTTATATGGGCAAACAGTGACAGGACAAGGGAAATGACTTCCCACTGCCAGAGGGCAGGGAGAGATGGGATACTGGGAAGAAATCCTTCCCTGGGAGGGTGGGGAGGCCCTGGC
>JAWWLV010000024.1:19182271-19209289 GCA_035041135.1 Platyrinchus mystaceus
CCAAGGCCAGGCTGGACGGGGCTTGGAGCAACCTGGGCTAGTGGAAGGTGTCCCTGCCCATGGCAGGGGGTGGAATGGGATGGGCTTTCAAGTCCCTTCCAACCCAAACCATTCCATGAGCCTGTGATCTGAAGAGTCCCCAGGGACAAATGCCTGAGGTGAAGTACAGCTGCATCCAACGGTGCTGCACGGAGGCTGCACAGACCATTCTGCCCTGTTACCATTTCAGCACAGTGACTCCCCCCCCACGTCAGGGTTTGGGCAAGGGGAGGAAAACACCCTTCCAATACAAGGCCAGGACTGCCCATGGCACTCACTCCATGCCCTGTGCTGTCTGCCGGGCGATGTCGATGAGCTGGAACATCTGGAACTTGGTCTCCTGGACGTGCAGGTGTTTGTACAAACTGCTGCCCTCGCACCACTGGGTCACGATGGCCAGGTTGTCCTTGGTCATGTAGCCCATGAAGAGCAGGATGTTCACATGCCGAGTCTTCCTAACAGACAGGAGCAGACAGGGAAATCAGTGTCTCCACAGAGAACGTGTTCAAAGGCCTTCAAGAATGGATTCCTGGCTGAAGGAATATATTTCAGCTCTGGAGGCCAAAAACATGAGTTTCCTGCAAAACTTTTCCAAGCTGGATATGTGACTAAAGTTTGGTTTTACAAATAATAAAAATATGCCACAGTTGCCAATTTTATTTTTTTTTTTTTTCATAAAATCAGCTGGGGTTTTTTGTTAAAATATTAGTTAAAATACTTCCTTTTAGTTCCACAGAAGTCATATAAATTCAACACTTAAGGAAAAGATGTCATGAAGATTCAAGTGTTTTGAAATGAATAACCAACATTCATGTTTGCAAGTGGTATCAGAAAGAGTTATTGGAATAACAGAATCATCCTGAAAGCTGTGCAGAAGTGACAACTTTAGAGAGAAAAATGAATGCCAAGAGAAAACTAAAGGGTCCCTATAAACTGTGAAGGAATTATCAGATGAGAAGATGGTTTTTATGTATCTAAAGAGTTGTTTCAGGAGGAGCAATCACAGTTATTCAAACACAGTTATTTGAAAGCACAAAGCTCTCAGATCAACGAATATGTTTAAGCATTAAAAAACGTCTTATGGTGCAATTTTAAAAGTCTCAAATATGAGTTCAAGTCCTCTGATGGTGAGAATTATGGCAGAATTTATTAATCCTCACCTTTTCCTGAACAGCTCTGGGTGTTTGCACTACTGAGGTGAAAACACGACTTGCAGAAGCAGCACAGAACCACTGCCAGACTCTGAGCTGTGATTGTGTCTCACAGCTCCACAGCAATGGTCAGAATCATCAATAGAAATGCTTTCATTTTGCTCTGGAGATCTGCTTTTTGTGTCTATCCAACACAGAACATTGGCCAAAAGGCTTAAAGAGTGGAGGGAATCAAATACAGAGCCTTGGAATAAAGGAGTTTAGCAGTGAAACTCCAACTCACCTCAGCACAGCCACTTCATTTCTGAAAGCCTGGAACTGTTCTGGGGTTGGGTCTACAACCTTTAGTATCTTCACTGCTACATCCCCTGAAAATACATTGACCACAGAAGTTACTAAAAGTGTAGCTTTTTTTTTTTTCTCCTCTCCAAAATAACATTAATATACAGTGTAATTAAAATTCCTAATTTGTGCACAATACAGCTCTACTAATCTGTATACAGTCAACATTTTGCTATCCAGCTTCAGCATTCTTACAATTAACCTTAAATATTAAAATGTTTATATGTATATATACACATAACCTTTCTAACAAAACTTTATCTGAAAAGCAAACTTTCTAGATTTGGATACTGCTCCATTTAGGAAGGGGAGGGACAAATCTTCTATCCTGGAACAGCAGAAAAATCATGAATGATAGAAGTGTCTGATTAATGTCTGTTCTTTACCTTAATTTCAGTGCTGCTGAAGTAAGGAAGTTACTGTTTCTCACTCAGTACCTGTGGTGGTAGAAGAGCCCAGAGCACCACTGAATTCCCTGTTTCAGGAATGCTGTCCCACCACATCAAGGCTGTGAGATGGTGACGAGCCCAGAACTCACCGTGCCATTTGCCTTTGTAAACTGTTCCAAAGGAACCTGACCCTATCCTGGTGGAAAGCATGACTTCACTGGCTTCTATTTCCCAGTAATAACTGGAATCTCTCTGTCCACGAGGCCTCTGGAACAAGAATTGACATGGCTTTTACTCTTTTAATCAAAAATATTATATATACACACAAAAAATATGACCTGAAACCTTGAGGGTTTTGTCCTGCAATTTGACTTTGCTTTTTCTCCTCATCCACTTTCTTGGATGGCCTGAACTGCTTAAGAAGTTATCCTAAGTTCTGCCCTAGAAACTTAAACCCTAATCTTAGATCTGAAGAAGAACAAATATTTTACAATCGACTATTTAAAGCCATCTGAAACACTTAAGAATCTTGCTGGCTTCTTCAAAATGACAATGCTAAAATTCTGGAACTCTTTATGTATTTTAAAGGAATAAAACAAAAAGATGAGAGTGGAATTCTCACATGCCCAAGTGAGTAACAACTGCTAAGTCCCACTAAGCAACTGTACTTGCGTTTTGAAAAAAATACTAATAATTATTATTCTAACTATTCTTTCTTCCCCCTCCATCATCTAAGTTTAAATCAAACCTTTGAGGGAAAACTTGCATTTTGTTAAAGCTGAGACATTCTGACTAACTTCCTATGAAAATGAAGGCACTATTAATATCCACTTTCTGTGGGAGCTCTGGCAACACACTGATAATAGTGATAATAAGGCTAACCTTAAACATCCTAAAAATAATAAAAAAGATGCAGCCTCTAAAGATTTAAAAGGTAATCCTTGAATCTACACTGAAAAACAATTTCACACTACTGTCTGAAATTCATTTTCAATGCAGAACACTTTGTTCTGAGTATTATAACCCAAGGCAATAGTGTGATCGTTGCCAAATTAGTTCAAATTATATTGCTACTACAAACACAGTGCGGAGCAATCCAACACTACCAGCAGCTTTTAATGCCTTCTAAGAGCAGAAATTTATCCCAACACACCCCTACTCCCAACCTAATTTAATTTTTTTTTTTTTAAAACAAATATTAGCACCCTTACAATTTTGTTCTTTTCTTGTGTATTAGATCCAGCAGCTCTCTCTCTTTGGGCTGGGACTGGGGTTTTAGGCTGAGACCAGCCAGTTGGGCTCATGTTGTTAGGACTTCCAGACAGAGCAGAGGGTGAGGCTGAAATATAGAAGAAAAATAATTTATGAACAAGAAAATAAACAATCAAAATAATATCAGAAATTATTTAGTTGTTGAAAGCATACCTGATTCACTATGGCTTCGAATTGCATCCTAAAACAGGGAAGATGGATAATGAAGTTAATAAATATCAGAGAGCACACAAAGGAACAAGCAGGAATGGTGTTGAAACTGGTTCTGACAGTTTTGTTGAGTGCAGTATTGGCTAACACCCTCCAAAAGATCAGTGATTTCCTAGTTACACCAATCCTATACGCTAAACCCATGCAATCTGTGAATTCTTACAAAACATGAAGAGTCACAGCATATTAAAGGGTATTACTACCAAAAAACAAAAGGAAAGTGGGGGAAAAAAAAAGACACAGAACAAGAAGAACACCATCAATGCTGTCTGCATTCCCCCTCTGCACTCTGGACATGCTTGTGTCTGAGGGCTGGGACAGCTCCTGGGATGGCCTCTGTCTGCAGGGAACAAGTTCCCAAACAGGTTTTAGGTAAAAAGTAGGAAAACTTAAAAAAAAAAAAAAAGCCTAAAATATTCCAACTCAATATACATTTTGAAATATCTCTACCCCCCAAAAAAGGCTCCATTTCATGCCCTCATCCAAAACCTCCTGGTTTCCAGGACATCTCCCCCCGGGTGCAGCCTGGCAGTTGGAAGCGCGGGTTCGCACAGGTCACCGCTGGGACAGTGTGACAGCTCTCACCTCATGCCACAGGCACAACACAACTCTACAGCCATGCACAAGGAAAACTAAGCTCTGACAAACAGGACTGCACAGCTTTTCTCACCTGCTACGTATATCCCAAAGAACATACAGGAAAGGTAAAATATCCAGGGACTGTATAAGTACAAAGCAAGAACATGCACTACAGAAATGTTCAATACTGTCAGAGTTATTAGAAGTCAATTCAAACTAACTAGTTAGTAGAATAATAAATGTAAGATTTCATAGAAGGACAGAATAAGCCTACATTCCACTGTACAGTTTCAATTTAAGGTTATCCTTAGCAAAGATTCATTATGAAATGCATAATTTTAGCCCATGAGTTGCATTCTCCCAGGCTTGACTATGTACAGTATTCCTGCACTCAACACCTGAGTGGATTAAAATCTGCATCAACTATCAATGAATTCTTGCAATTATTACTTTTGTCCATTTGAAGGACAATAAAAACCTCTCAGCACCTGAATTATTAACAAGTGGTGGGTTTTGCATAATCAGCCTGAGAACATAACTGCTTTAAATTAAGATGGCAAAGGGTAACTAAACAACTTTCAACTGTTCTCATACTTAAGTATATTTAATTCTTACTTTAAAAAAGTACTTTGAACTTCAACCCTGATTTAAATATTTTCTTCTTTGCTTAGGAATCCAACAGCAAATGAACCAAACTTACTTTCTTTGAGTTGTTCTCCCAACACAAAGAACACCATACACAGTGCTGTAGTCTGTCAACTTTACTTTGATGTGAAATAAAAACAGTACATGCTCTTAATCTCAGGGCTCCGTACAGTTATAGTCACTAAAAATAGTTTCCAGAAGGAAAAAGCCACACAACAGATGTGTTTGAGAAGGTTCTGCTTTAAGGGTTATGTGACCAAATGCATCTCTAATCTAAGGCCACTCCAGTTCACAGTGCTCTGAATCCACTCAGCTCAACAGAAATGCAGCTCCTCCATCAGTTTGCCTCTTCCAATTAGTGTCCTCAATATTTAGGTATAAACATGCTACAAAGGTTTCCATCCAATCAGCTCCAGATTAAACACTTCACGTGGACACTGCCATGGCTTACAAGTTATAGCAATCCTGTTAATCACAAGAAAACAAAAGGCACCAAGAAAATACCTACTCTTCCCCTCAAACAAAACCGTCTGCACCAGGAACTGGGAGAAGCATTCAGGCTGTTATTCTAGGCCAACGTGGTAAGAGATAAAAGAAAAGAACAGAGGAAGTATAAAAAAAATTTAAAAATGTTAGGCTAAATGAAAGAAAAAGCAACCTAATTTGGTTGATAAATGGTAAGTAAGTGCAGTAAAATTTTCAAATAAGTATTCTTGCTCAAACCAGAAGTTCACTGGTACTTGTCTCTGGTAAACCACTTTGTTAAGGTGGTCTTTCTCCTGACATACTAAAAGGTCTCTACTACCTTTTTTCTGCATTGCTCTGGGACCCTTTTAATGCCTTTTGGAAAAGCCCTTTAGACACAACAAGTGTTGTTACTCAATCCCTATGATAATGTGAAGAGCCAGAACAGAAAGCATTTCTGTCTTTACTGCTCTGGTAACAAATAAAGAAAGCAATGTCTGCTTGCAGTCTCATCACTCTGCAAAGGTAATTCATCTCTCTCTGAGTGCTCCATGATGTTTGGTGCCATCACAGATGGTCAGTCAGCAGGGTTCTCAAGCACTGAAAAAGGCGGTGAGCCTAAGGAAACCCCAGAGAAAGGGGCCACAAACCTTCCAAGCACAAACACTTCCTGCGGCTGCAGGGCAGTGTCCCTCCCTCCCAAAGGGTCACAGGAATTCTGCAGCACACTGCAGCCTTCACATGCCACGGAAGGCTATGAACTATCAGCTGAAGGTGCACCTGACCTCTGCAGTCAAAGGCTTTTTCTTGGCCTAAGGAGTTTCTGAACTACTCCAGGGGAAGAAACCAACAAACAGTGCTCTCTGAGGCCCTATAGCTCAGCATTCCCTTCTGCCTTCCTGCACACCACTCCCTCACTTTGTCAGGGTGATCACAGAACAAAATTAAACAAAACCCCAGCCACTTTAGGCCTGACTTCAAAGAGCTGTCCCTCACTACTGCCAGTCCAAGGCAGGAAAATAAAAGAAAAAGGTGCTTGAAAGCAAGTAACAGCAGAAGTACCCCGAGATAAGCTGGCTTTAGCCCACAAACCCAGAATCACTGCTATCCTACAGGGATAACACAAAACATATCACCAGTAGGCTCTGACTTGAGTATTCCAAGTCCAAGAACTACAGCACCTGTAGTCTGACCTAAAACAAACACCAACCCAACAACAAACTCAGACTTTTAAGTTTGAAAGAACATTTTTAGACACGCCTAACAGGCATTTCTGCAGCAAAGCTGAGCTTACTTTCTCTTCAGATCCGAAAACTCAATTGTTAAGCTCCACCACATCTTAACATACACCAAAAATCTGCCTATTAGTTCAGCAAAGTTGATAGACTGCAAGAATGAATTACTAACTTTCTATGCAAATGTGTCACCTATATTGTACATCACTCAGCCAACTAAGGCAAACAGTAAGCAAATGACAGGAAGCAAAGAAGAAAACCCAACCAGTGACCATTAGATGGCCAGTCTGAGTTTTAGTTTAACTTTATGCTACTTGCTCCCTCCTCCCAGGATTACCTCAATTATCCTGCTGTCTACAGGCATTGTAGTGCTGACCATGTGGACATTTGGTGTGGATGTGGATCGCTGTCTTTGAGACAGAGAGCCTTCAGAGGAAGGATGAGAGGTGTTGAATGTGAAGGCATGAGGTGTAGAATACCTGTGCTGGGAACTGAGGAGAGAGAGAGAAAGGGCAAGTTGTGGTTATTTTTTTCCCTCTAGCAATTGAAAAACACTGTTTAGTGTGACCTGCCCAAAAGCAATATACACAGACTTCCAAATAGAGAAGAAGCTGGGACTTACGCACCAACTAAACTGGTCAGCTGAATCATTACCAGTTTAACTTAGGAAATAAACTGAAAAAACTGGAAGTTCTTGTCAGCTCACATACAAACACTAGTGCGTTTAACATAAGACTGTTTCTGACATTACAAATTTTGCCACAGTTCCCCTCAATCCCCATCAAATTACATTTAATATGCTGACAAAATACTGGCTCTGATAGATGAATTCAGGGCTGTGAAATTTAAACAAACTGCTCATTTCAAGCCTGCTAAATGCACAGCTTCAGAGCTAAACCCTGAATTTGTCAAGGTTTGCAAGACTGTTCAATGCTTTGCCCAGAACAGCCAGCAAGGAAGTCATGAAACTCAACACCAGTTAAAAGGAGGCCAACACTAAAATCCAGTTCCACAAAAAGTTATAAATCACAGCTAAGGTCACTCAAACCATATTTATCTCAAAACACATATTATCTTAACTGAAATCAGTCAGTCCTCAGGAAAAAGCTTAAAAACATCTATCAAATCAATAACTCATTGTTTAACAGCGAAAATAGAATGAGATGGCAAAGATCAATTCTGATGCAGTTCCCACTAAAATAAATAAATACATAGAACCATTTACAAGTCAGCTACGTGCTCTGTGCCTCATTCCTGAATAGGCCAAGACTTTTCAAAGGGGTGCAGAAAAAACAAAAGCTGGCCTGCCCTCTTCAGCCTCTAGAATTTCAAGGAAAAGAATACAGGCACAAGTTAGGATCAGGAGACAGGCCCCTTGGAATGGAATGCAAGTTTTATTTTAGCATTTAAAATTACAAGAATCTTCT
The DNA here is from genome assembly GCA_035041135.1 of Platyrinchus mystaceus. NCBI lineage: Eukaryota > Metazoa > Chordata > Aves > Passeriformes > Tyrannidae > Platyrinchus > Platyrinchus mystaceus. The sequence continues at coordinate 19,190,026 of JAWWLV010000024.1, forward strand.
CCTGAGGTATCAAAATTTTCTTTAGGAGGAGCAATTTTCAGTTCTCACTGTTCTCTCTTTAAACTCCTATCTGTCATCACAACATCACAGCATTATTTTAATGTATGCAAATCATCCAGCACGACACAAACCCTTGATTGCACCATACTGCCTGATCAGATAAAATCAAATTCATTCACAAAAATACCAAAAGTGGAGCCTTGAATTTTCTTAGGCAGAAAAACAACGGTCTCCAAAAGCCCTTCCCTAAAATTTTAAGACAGAAAATCAAAAATATAAAATCTCAAATCAATGGTCTGCTTGAATTCAAGAACAAGAAAGGACATCACATATCATCTGTGATGAAGTGGTGTTGCCACCCTGCACATTCATCCCAACCTTCTGCTTTTGAGGAGTTGGGGTTCTTTTTTGGTTTTGACTGTTTGTTTTGAAACAAGAGTATTTCCCAAAGCAGAAATGACAGGCAATACTATCTTACCTAACAGGTAGCCGGGAGACAGACTCCCGCATCCGCCTCATTGTCAAGGGAGGTAGTGCAGGGACACCACTGTCACTGATATTTGAATTTGGGAACAATCTGAAATATCAACAAAAACAATTACAACTTCAACTGCTACACTACCTCCTGTACAATGCTCTTTAAAGCTCAAATTTTAAAGGGCTGTTTCTCTGAAGCATAATTAACTTCATGAACACATTCCTATTTTTGCATCATGTTTTTCCCCGTATGGTATGATTAAAACCTCTGTCTGCAGACTCCCAAAGACAATGTCCATGTGTTCCCTCTAAACTTAGAGACTTCAGATTTTCCTCAAAGGGTATTTGACCCATATTTTTCAAGTTCCATTAAACTCAGGTAGCACCAAGTCATCCTACACTCTAACTAGTCAGTATGAGGAAATGCATAGCTGTATGAGCAAGTTCAGTTATAAAAAAATACAATTACTAAGACACAAGAAAGATTCCAGGTTTTAGCACTTTTGCATGAAAGGATTCTAACAATGATTTTCAACTTTTTTCAAGCAATACTAGGGAAGTATTTATTATCCTTCATCTGTTTTCTCACCATCCTAGATGTTTTCAACAGGGTGTCAGAAGTTGTGGTAGTTCTGCACACTAATGCTTCCAACAGCTAAAAACCAACTGAATCATGGCCTTTTTTATTCCTAACAAAAGTGCTATCACTGTTCAAACAGAGGGTTGTTCAGGATATTTGTTTGCTTCTCCCAGAATATTAAAATTTAGTGCCAGAGCAAAATGCCTTGAATGTGAACGGCCTTCCTTCCCTGGGAACAGACAATCATTGCTGGCTGTTTCACGAAATCAATGCACAATCCTGGATATTGATCCACTTCCCAACCATCCAAATGTATCACCATGATAAGAGATAAAAAAATGCCTGTCTGTCACAGAGAAACCACTGCTGCTATCAAAACCAAACAGTCCTTACAAGAGCTGCCTGATGTTGCTCCAGTCCACACACATGGTGGGGACCTTGGTGCTGCAGTGCTCGTGGAATTTGTAGCCGCAGGTTTGGCAGCGGAAGCCGTTGAGCAGGAACTTCTGGCAGATGTCACAGAAGGCCAACTTCAGGAAGGTCTTCCGAGCCTGGGAAACACAGCAGATCATTCATCCGAGCGCAGACTCCTCCTCATGAACCCCCATTTGGTCAACCCTCAGGCTCTGCAGAGCCTGGCAGAAATGAACCCCGTGTTACTCGTTACCAGTGCCCCCAGACCGCTGAACTGGAACCTCACTTGAATATGCTTGCATAGATTCCCAGTCTGGTTGGAAACCTGGAGAGCTGAGAAACATCCATGGCTTTGTTTACAAAAAAAAGTGTTCTGTCCAATGCCAAAGCAATTTTTTTGCCCAGTAAGGTGACAGAGCTCGGTGGGCCAAGAACTGGGGGGTTTGTTTGGTTTTGGTAACACCAGGGAGGTGAAGGAGGATCTGATTGTAAGGACCACTTCATTATTAGTTTTATTAGTCAAAACCCTTGGTGTATGTTTATGACTAACCAACATCCTTTCTATGAGAAATAAATTCCTTAGTAAATAAAATAGTTTAAGGAATGCTACTTTCAGGCTTTGTAAATCAATCCTAACCTTTCTAATGGATGTAAATGACAATCCTTCAGCTTTGCCACTTAGCACAATGTATTTCTGGAACTAAACAACAAAAAGGCTAAAACAGAGGAATGGAGTTCCTTCCCATGAAGAAGAAAACAATGGAAGAGTTGGGCATTATCTCTTTGTAAAAAAATAATTAGACAGAAAAAACCCCACAAATATACACAAACCCTAAAACACAAAACCTTATTTATTATTGAATAAATAATCCATTTTTGAGAAGGAGCTTAAAGCCTTTCATCCCCCAAAAAACCACTCTGTCAAAGTACCAGGCAGCATTAGCTCACAGAGCATTGTCATGACCTGCAGAATTCAGTCTCCCTGTATATTCAGTACAAATACCATCAGTCCAACAAATGTCCTGAACTTATCCAGCCTTTTTTGGCTGATAGCCAGAGACTGAAAATACAAATTATCTCACAGTTCTGGACTTTAAAGACATAGTATCTTAATACAAGTTACATAACTATGTATTTATACAAAATAAAAACAGTAATCATCAGACCTTTGAAGAGTATGCATAATGTGAGCTTTCACAGTCTCTGCCATCCAGGAATCACTAATGAAATAAATACAATTCTGGCACTTCCATGCAAATGGATACTTAGCCAGTCTAATTTGTGGCGAGCAGGGGTGAAGGAAGCAACCATCACTTCTGAAAACCCCTCTGTTTAGGAAGCCAAAAGCTGTCTAATGCCCAAAACATTCTTTGACTGAGCATGTGGTTCAATTGATACAATTAACATCAAAATACAGATGAGGCAAAGCTTACAAAGTTGTGTGTAGTGAGTGGAACATGATCAAGGAAGTCCACTTGCAGCTCCTCTCCAATCAAGGAGGCAGCATCCGTATTCCAATCCAAACGCACCTTTTTTCTGAAAGAGAAAACAGAGAACACAAAATTCCTCAGGAGACAAAAAGTCTGGATAACCAACGATCTGTGCTGTGTGAGTTTTCTTGAGGAAACTGAAAAACACAAAACAAAGCATGGGCAGCCTCTTACAGGAGTTGCACTCCAGTGTCCTTCACTTCAAACACGAGGAGCAGCTTGGAACGCGCTGCAGGTCACCGCTTTCTCTGCTCATTTTTAGTATGTAAGACATTTTTATATATATGTGTTATTTGAAATAGGACACCTGGAAGCCTTAATGGAGTCACAGAAATACCCTTGCAAACAAAACACAAGAAATTATGAATGACAGACTCAATGGCATGACAGTGCTTAAGCACTGAAGTTACTGGTGACCCCAGAATGGCCTGAGTTCCACAGAGATGTAACCCCAGAAATTCCTGCCTCGTGACTGAGGCTTCCAGGAGCATTAAGCCCAAGCCTCACGAGGTGTGAAGTTAATTGTATTAACTCCATGAGATACCTTCACTCCCTCAGCTTGTAAAACAATCATTTGGTATTTAATAGCAGCATCCCCAGTCCTACAAAGAAATAAGGAATATCTGAAGTGAGATTTCAATCCAAACATTGGAAAGCTGTACAGGAATCAGAGCCTCCAAACTGAGCACACAGAGATGTCCAGTTAAGCTGGCTGAGAATCACTAGCACTGAAGTTTACCAACTACATATGCAGCAGTGAAAGGCACCTCAAATATGAAGGCATCACTTCATCCAGAGTATGACAAAAGCCTCAGTGAGACCTTCCAAGCAGTTGAGTAAATCCCTCCATTTTAAGTATTTTCAATATTTAGCTTTAAACCAAACTAAAATTGTTAATACCCTGGAAGCTGAAGGAGCATCCCTAGAGGAGGGTAACAAAAGCACCTTGCAAGAGTTCACAACCAACCCGTGCTCTTCAAAGAAAGCAGCCACAGAGAGGAGCATTACTGCTGCTATGCCAAACCCAAGATTTTCACATTCTCGAGCTGAAAAGTTCCCCTCTTACCCTTTTGTCTCAGGAAGTCGAAAAACTGCACAGCATTCTGGCTGCAGCCCCCTCACTTTCAGCGCCTTCATCAGACAGTCGTGCAGGGTCATCCCATTTCGCACATTCACCTGTGACCAAAGGCAAACAAAGCCAACAAAACCTTTACTCAGGGATTGCAGAATTTCCTTAAGCTTTTCCAGGAGTGGAAGGCCACCTTTTCCTCATTTTCTTTAGAAATTCCAGTAAAACTGCACAGCTGTTTACTTTGGACAAACAGATAAGCAAAAATTACTTGTATGATGTAACCACAAAGTGCTGTGCCTTCCAATTTAACTCACTGCACACGAAGCCAACCTGCCAGGCCAGCACATCTGCTGCCACATCCCCACCTATTGTGTACTCCTGCAGAGGAAGTTTTGGAGCCATTTCATTAACTCCTTGATTTCTTACAACCTCTCAGTTTCTATTAAACGGGATTTTATACAAGTAGCTAGCCCAGAGAAGTAAATAAAAAATGCAGACAAATGGAGTTACCTGAAGTATCGACAAAGGCTTAATTTAGATTTCAGGGAACTTTGTGTAAGACTATTATTAGTATTCTCAGCTCCAAGAAACTAAACAGAAGTGCTCCCTCAAGAAGTTTCACTTCAGCTTTAGCAATCACACTTGACTGTGGGTATCCAAGTGAGGAAAATGGTGACAGAAGTGACTGTCCTATAGACACCATCGTTTGGGCCAGCCAACAGCTGCTTTCTAAAGTGATTTATGTAAGCAAAGTATGCAGCTCGTGCATATTGGAAAATTCACAGCACTGAGGCAGAGAAATACAGGTTCTCAACATACAGACACAGAGCTTTCAAAATGTGCCCTAGAATTAACCAAGTGCTAACACCCTGAGTCACAGCCTGGCATTCCTGGTGCCAGACACACATCCCAGTGCCAGCAGTGGGGACAGGACAGTGCTGGGATGCAGGCAGCACAGACTCACCACGGTGCGCTGCTTGTTGGGCAGGAACACACGGATGGTGTTGCTGGTTTTGGAAGTGTCGGATATTTTGCCATCGTCAGAGGCTCGGCGCTGGTAACCAAACTGCTGCACAATGGTGGGGGAAATACAGTGGGGGCCATCAAACACAGAATCCTTGAGTCCAAACCCATTGCTGATAGTCTTCCAAGCTCCCTGAATGTGCTCCATGGGTGCGGTCTAGGGAGGAAACATCGGGAGAGTCAGGGAAAACGACAATACCCTTTGCTATGCCGTGGTACTTTCTCTTCCTGAGACAACAAACCTCAGCTTTTTTGAAAGCATCTGAAAACTTCAACAACATTTTTTCATTTTTTTAATACTGTCACAACTCACATAGTATGGAACAGCATAAAAAACATCTCAACCCTCACACACACTATGCTCAGTTACATTTCAGCATAAATAAAGGCTGAGAGAATTGGGATTGCTCAGCCCTGAAAAGGCTCTGGGAAGACCTCATTGTAGCCTTCCAGGACCTGAAGAAGCCTGCAGGGAAGATGGAGAGAAACTATTTACAAGGGCCTGGAGGGACAGGACAAGGGGGAATGGCTTCCCACTGCCAGAGGGCAGGGAGAGATGGGATACTGGGAAGAATTCCTGGCGATAAGGGTGGGGAGGCCCTGGCACAGGTTGCCCAGAGAAGCTGTGGCTGCCCCTGGATCCCTGGAAGCATCCAAGGCCAGGCTGGATGGGGCTTGAAGCAACCTGGGCTAGTGGCAGGTGTCCCTGCCCATGGCAGGGGGTGGAATGGGATGGGCTTTAAGGTCCCTCCCAACCCAAACCATTCTGGGATTCTATAAACCTCTCCCAGTGCAAGGACACAACCAACCCCCTGCATACTCCCAAATCAGCACACAGTACATTTTTAGCACACAGAGACAAAGATAAAGGTGTCATTGTACATTTTTTCCCCCAGCCATCACAACTGCAATGCAGCTCAAACTCCAAATTATACTCCAAAGGCATCTTATTCAAAACTAAGGAAAAACAAAGTCTGTCCTCCGTTCTAAACTTCCAAGTAGTCAGATTTATTACCAAAGGTTGAAAAGTACAATTACAAAATAACCACTGAAAGGGGCACAGTAATTTATTTCCTCCACAGAACTGCACCCCTCTACAAACACCTGGAAAAGCAATGCTAGAACTGTGCAGTGTATCTGCACATCTTTCCCAGGGTAGCAGCATGCTTACGGAGTCATCTCCAGTGGTTGCACACACCACCTACATTCCTGATCACCTCTAGGAAAGGTGATCAGAAAGTCGTATTAGAACTGTAAAGCCAAAAAGCAAATCAGTCAGGACATGCCAAAATCAGGGTCTTCCAAGCAATCCTAATTCCATCCCCTCATGGTCCAGGAAAGACTTAGCTGAAAGAGCTGCAGTGTTTCCTGCAATCACTAACAACCTAATTCAGTACCTAACACCCAACACTCCTCACTGAACAGCCACCAGGAGCTATTCCAGCCTCTTTCCATGTGTGGTCCTGCACCTCTTTTATTGCAAATTATTTGAACCCTCCAACTCACATTAATGTCAGAGAAAAAACAATGGTGTTTGTTACAACTAAAGAGCTAAAACAGTGGAATTCTTGGATAAAAAAGATCTCCACTAGTGTCAAATGCAGTCCCCTCTGTGATGCCCAGAAGGATAAACCGAATTTCAGAGTGTCTTCCCTCACAGTACAACTCGGAAAAGCCTTAATTTGCAGTACTTAACACTGCCCCAGACCTACCCCCAGGTCTGCCCAGCAGCTGGCAAGAGAACAGAACATAAACTTCCAGAGAAAGTTTGGTTTCTACAAAGCCCCCATCAGATGCAAACTCTGCAGCAGCAGAGCTCTGGGCTCCCCCCCTTGCAGGGATCTTTGGGTCAGTTCCTGGACATCTCTTTCACTGACAAGGTGTACAGTGACAGCAAACACATTCCCTCCTGCCATCCTTGTCACTCCTGCACCAACACCAGCAGCTGAGCAGCTGCAGTTCTGAAAAAGCTCAAGATCTTTAAATGTAAGTAATATTTAGAACTCAATATCCAACTGAAATCTAACAGAATTCAGGCACTTGGAATTTTTTTTTATTTTTAAATCTGTGGCACGACAACAGTCTTGTAAAGAGGGAACAATGAATAAAAAGACAGAGAGACATTCTGAAAAAAAGGGGAGATAAAATTAAGGAAAACAACCAAGTTCACCACACATAAGCAACTGCAAGGACAACATCTCACACTTCATAAGCACTGCCCTACTGTCAGGCATCAGAAAGGTGAAAAAAGTTATGTACAGTTACAACACCCTTACAATGCATGTGGCAGCTAAAGGAGTGGCCAGATAGATGGTAGCAATAAAACCTGACTGGAGAGAAACTGCAAGGTAAGAGGGGAAAGGTGAAACCCAGACAGCTCAGTCCTCTTCCTTCTCTTATCTTACCCCTTGTGGAAAGTTCTTTCTTTCACCCCTCCACGTAATACATGCAACAAAATAAGAGGAGACAAAACTGGGAAGTTGAGATTAGGACTGGCAGGGCAGCCATCAAATCCTCCTTGTTGTCACTGCTGATGCAAGTGACAACACCTCAATGTTACAGCCTATTTAATATTTTTGACATGCTGCCAACATCTCCAGAAAAATTCCTGAGAAAACAGGAAGTAACAAGAAATTCAAAGCTGTGCTTTGCCAAAAGGTAAGTCTGGTACCCAAGAAGGTACAAAGACAAGGCCTGCTGCACACAGACACAGCCTGCTGAGGGGTGGGGAGGAGAACCAGCTCACACCTGCAGCACACAAAGCTGCAAGTGGCCCGAGGGTGGAGGGTCGGGGAGAAGAAAAGGAAGTTTACCAGATATTCACATGGGATAGCCAGGGAACTTCTGATGGAGAGGTGCTGCACCTGCCCCTGGCACCCACAGGTAGGGTGCACTACGAAAGCAGAGCTGGTTAGGAAACAGCACTGCCCAACTGTCCTGCTGCTGAGCTCCACAGCAACTCAGGGAGGGGGGACAGGAGCTTCCAGCACCTCACCAGCACCTCTGCACTCGGGCCAGGAACAGCCTGGCTGGAACACTGCCGTCCTGACAGTGCTCTCACGGTCATTTCTCCTATCTTACGCCAAATTATTAGCACGGAACAAGAGACAGTCACAAAAGCTGCTTCTCAGGAAGTGATTTACATGTGAATTACACCTTTCCCTGTCCTCTGGTAGAAAGCAAGCTTAAAGATTACATGGATATAGACAAACCCATCCACTTGGAACAACAGCTCACCGTATACAGGGGGATGAGGTAAGAGAATTAGCACGGCCAGCTTTGAGCTGACTGAAAAACAACATCTAATGACACAACAGAATACTGCACATTCACCCACCATTTCTAGTTGGTTCACTGAACCAAGCACAACTGCAGAACACAACAGTCTGTGCCGCAGGACACAGGTTTGAGCCCACCTTAACAGAGAAATCCTGGGCAGAGCACAGCTCACCTTTCAGAGTCCCGGAAGCTGTGCTCTGGCATCGACTGGTCCATTCACTGTGGGTATTTTGCTCCAGGCAGTCATTGATTAAAGGCATTTTTACTGAAACTACATTAATTTACTTCAAATCCCCCAAGATCCACACCAGTGAAAAGTTGTGTGATATGTTTTAGAGAGAAATTCCATTTAAACGAGGAAAGATTTTACAATGATGCTTTTATAAACATATTATTCTTAGTTTGTCTATTCCAGAAAATTTGTTTCCTTCCTTTAAACAAGTTGCCAGCATGTTTCTGAAACATAATCATTACCAGATATTACATTTATGTTTATGCCAGGCTCAAATAATCCAATGCCACCTGAATGTTTTCATGCATCTTTCTAAAACTTTTCCTTTACAACTTTTGTTCCTGCAGCTCTTCACTTTATGACAACAACTTCAACCAGCCTGTCCACAAGTGGAAACTGCAACTGCAGCATTCAAAGAGTATTTGAAGATATTGCAGTGAGTGAGTCCTCTTGCAGATCCAGGACTGCAGGAAGCTGATACTGAGTGGTTTCATATTAAATGTTCAGTCTGAGGAGAAAAATTATGTCATATATTCCTCCAAGTCCTAAAGGAATACTGCACACTGTGACCGAGATGGCACTTTTCATTACTGCTTTTTGTGTAATTACAGATCCTGATAATTAATTCTTTGAACAAGCATTAAAACCAAATGCAGGAAGGGCTATGGAATGTGCACATGTGACAGAAACAAACTCCTGGAGATCAGTCCCTCAGCCCACTCAACACGCTCCTCAAATTCAAAAGGCACTTTCAGTTACTTTAACGTTTTCCACGACTAGGAAAAAGTGTTTAGTCTGAACTGTTAACAATTTCAGTCTCCCTCCCTAAGAAATGTCAAACTTGAAAGTTCACAGCATACAGAGATAAACTCCTCTCTTAGGTACCCTGCCCTTTCTTTTTACTCTGAAACAAACATCAAAAGCTTTCCCTAAAATGTAAGAACAGTTCCAACACACACGTGCTGCCATTTTTATCCACACAATTAACAGTCACATTCATAGTTAATGAAATACATCTACAAAGGCAAAGCATCACAGAACACACCCCAGAATCCATTTCAAACTTTACATTTCTGTCACTAAATATAAGCTTGGAAAGTTGCTTATAAGCCATGTTTTCTTTTCTGACATAAAAAGATCAGGCACAAAAAGATAATACATTTAACTCTGGCCTTTTCTCCTCCCATACAGTAATCATTGACTGATTTCACATTGCTTGGGTGACCTTTTGTCTGGGGACAAACAGAAACCCACACCAAACCAAGACCTATCATGATATATAGTGGTATTTTTTTTTAAGTAGCTTTTCAGAGCAATAGAAGATAAACATTGACACATTCCTATACTAATAAATAAAGCTGTGATCCATGTTAACATAAACACAGGGCATGAGTTGGGATCAGTTTAACGACCCAAGCCCATCTCTCCTACATCTCCAAGGTTGGTGTTTTTCCCTTGTGTGTCCTTCATTTTAGGAGATGGATGTCAAAAAGCAAACTCCTCCCTAGCACAACTGACAGAAATTAAAAATTAACAGGAGGAAATGTTAGTGTTCAGAAAAAAAAAAAAACAACTGAGAACAGAACAAAACCAACCAGTACAGAAACACATATAATTTCAGCCTCAGCTGTTCTGATCTTGGAAGTATTTTTCTCATCTATTTCTTTATTTCTCACAGACATTCCCCTCTTAGTCACTACTCACTTGTTGCCAATGTAACTTTGAAGTATTTAAGGGAAAAAATAATACTGGTTTTTCCAACATCTGGGCTCTCCAGGAGGGAGGGCACAAGCAATCCAACTCTCTCGGCCTGCCACGCTTTCAGACCGATTGATTTCCAGATTAATGCCTTTTTGTATGTGAAATAACTTTCAGAGTAGAATTCTGGCTGGTAAGCACAGCCCAGAGCAAAGCTGGCTCCAGCAGGCCGTACTTTGGGCTCTGCCCAGCAGGGATTGCTCACCAAACTATCTGCACCTTTGGCCACCCGTGCCTGCTCTGCTCCCTCTGTTGACTGTAACAGCCCCAGGCTGCTTTTCCCAGGCACTGCTCTGGAAGATCTGTTTGGTTTATCCTCTCCACGCAAACTATTCCCGTTTCAGTCCCCCATTTCTTACCACGTGACATTCCTATGAAGGTCAAATGTGGAGCTCTGAGTTTCCCTCCAAAACCTGAGCTCCTACACTAGAGAAACAGGAGCACTGAACACCCCGTGTCTAAAAGAGAGATGGAGAATCAAAATCCTTCCCTTTCCCAAAGCAAAAAAAACAATCCCAGGTAAAAAGAAAAATGCAACAGGTTTTTCCAAACAATCAGAATGTTTTTAAACTGAGGTTAAGTACAGCTGCTGAGATTAAATATATTCACAAAGAAGTGTTTAAAACTGCCATAGAAACACCTTTAAAAGGAAACAGCAAGCAAGGAAAGTACACCAGTGTTGCACATAAATTTTGTAGAAGTTTTGCTAACAAAGCACCAGAACTCTATGTCACAGAGTAAAACCCCTGCTTTTTCTTTATATAATATTTTGTAGGTTTTTTATCTAATGTGGTCTTAACATGAAGGCTATTAACACTGAAGTGATACTGAAAACGTTCTCCTTTATTAATCTCATAAATTCAAACACATTGCTAGAAACAGAAAGCATCCTGAGCACTGCTTTTTTAGATCTGATCTATCAGATTATATGACACTCTTAGACTTCTTGTTTCTTCACCACGTTAAAATCTTCCTCCAAAGCAAGATTTACAAAGAGAGCTCTTTAAAGCACTGCAGAACTGGGGCTCTGAGTGTTCTGTCTTTACACAGAGCAGACACTTTGGACAAGCATTTCTGGCCCCAAGTCTCCCCATCAGCTGCACATGCATTCTCAGCCCCGCACCATTTGCATTCCAACCTTGCTCATGCTCCAATTGTTTCAAGGCTGAAAGCCCCAAACTGTGTTTGCAGTTGCCTGGAACTCGTCCACTTTACAGCAAAGATGAAGAAGTTACTCAAATGTCAGCAATCCAGCAAATGCTCTTCCCACACGAGTTCTCAGGGACTGAACAAGTGACTGAGAACCTCAGCACAAAGAATTCCTGGCCCTGCCCTCCCTCAGTTGGGTAGTAAATGAGACAACCCTGAGGCCACCAGCCCTGAGAACACACCAGCCCTTCCACGAGCTCAGCTCCGCCTGGGAATTGTGGAAGGGGGAGCTCCAGCCACGGCAGAACTCCACAGCTCCCTGCATATTAAACACCACTGCAAAACACAGCCAGGGCTAAATTACCTGTACAGGCAGCAGAGGATGCAGTGATGCAGCTGGGTCAAGGCAGCTTTAAGCTAATAAATTCAGTTTATTAAATATGGGCTCTGGGCCAGAACCAGCAGTGCCACATGGAGGTCAATGCTGGGATTCCAAGAGCCTGGGCATGGGAACAACGTATGAGAGGAGAACAGGGCAGAGGGGCAAGAACATCAAGAAAAGTTTGAAAAGGCCTTGAGATATCTTCCTGAGAAGATAAAACAAATTATTTTCCCTTATATTTTAAAAGAAAGTGCACCTGGGAATAGCTGAACATATCTTTTTGCAATAAGAACTAAACCTACCATGATACTACTTGAGTATTTTAGCTACAAGCTGCCTGGACAACTCTAATTATTTTATTGGTTTCTATACACCTGTATTTGCAAAGAAACCTGCATAAAATGGCAAATAAAAATGGAACGTACCTAAAAATTAAAGACTGTATACAAGCAAACTTAAGACTATGTCAAATATTTACTAAATTACTATGTCTTGAGAGCCTTCAAAAAGATACTCTGCTCCATTTTAACTCCATCTTACATTATCTTACTAAATACATCCATGAAAGTACAGTTGTGGTTTGGGTGGGCTTTTATTTATTTAACAAAGTGCCAGAACAGACTTTTTGTTCCGTAGATAGAGTTCTAAGATAATGCCACAGACACGATTTCCATGAGGTCTGGGTTATTCCCAACAGATCTGCAGTTGTGTGCAAAGGCAAATGCTGTTTGGAGAAGACAGGCAAATATCGAGATCTAAAGTTCTAAACTAAGAGCTTTTCCCCTGCAAAGTAAATATCCCTGGAGACTGACTAAAGCAAGAGCTGAGGTTAAATACACACTTCAGATAAAGCAAACACTGAAACAACTGTAGGTACCACATCCATTTTGTGGTATTTTTCAAAAAAAACAAAAAGCAAATTTTAGCAGCAGTGCAGGAATACAAGCACAGAGCTTGGCTAAGTTTCCCTGCCCCCAGGAAAGGTCCATGCACCTCAGAATAAATAACGGGAAAAGATAAAGAGGAAGGGAAAGACAACAAGAGAAAGTTATTTATACCTTTAGTTTTCCTTTAAGTGAATGAAGTCCTATGACAAAAGGATGAAGCGCATCATCTGTGGAAGGTAACACAAAAAGAGAAGATATTTGCTATTTTCACAAACTTATGCACTACAGATCAAATTAATAACAAAGAAGCTGCTTTGTGAATGACATCAATGACAGTTAAATTATCATCCTCCTGATGTCAGAGTTCTCAGGGCCTTCCACCCTTGCAGCATTTTCCACATTTCACTGCAATGACACACCACGTCCAAGGCCAGACTGCAGGACAAGCAAGGGCCACCCAGTTCAACAGTGTCATTCTCATTCAAGAACACCGTAAAGATCTTCTACAGCTCAAAACTAACCAAAGCAAAGATTAAGTTGAAAACTGTCTTCTCACACATCAGTTGTTCATTCACAAACACCTTGCTGACTCACAAATGTGGACACCTCTTGGATGCAAACCAAACCAGCAGCAATAAGCAGCTGAGCCTCTGAAGGCTCTCCAGTGCACATCAGCACCACTGTGAGAGCAGTGCCACCCTCCTCACATCTGCCTTTGCATGAAATAAAAGAAAGCACACGTAACAAAAAAAATCAACAGGACATCTTATACCGTAGCTCACTTTTAGTTAGAAGCACCCTCCCTTCTGGATAGAGCAGGTGGGGAAAAATTAAAAAGAATAAAAACAAGCTGCACTGATCTTACCCAAGACAGCAAACTCCCAAAGACTAACAAGAAAGCAGAAGAATGCTTTGGGACCTTCAACTTGAGCCACTTGGCCATTTAAAAATGAAAAACTACCTACCGTCTGAACTGTGCAGTTGTCCTGCTTCCCACCGTGTGCACCTCTCTCCAACATTTCGGAATGTGACACACAAAATGTTGTAAATATGATTTCCATCATGGACAAAGAAAACCAGGGAGACTGTAGAGAAGGGAGGAAGGAATTCTGTCTTTTGCACACCAGAGGAAAAGCCGAGATCTTTCATTGAAGCCAATTAATCCAGTCAGTATGACAGATAATGTTGTGTGAAAAAGAGGATAAAAACCTGATGGGGCAGGGTACAGAGTTTACAGAATGAGAAGCCAAAGCATTTTTTATTGTAAAATCAGCCAGAAGAAAAAAGAATCTCATACACAAATCAAGAAGAGAAGGCACAGCATAAAACAAGTGTGATGGGTTAAGGAAGCAGCAGGTACACTCTTTTTACCTGCAATCAAAGCAATAGTCACTAGGGAGGTAAAATCACAGGTTTCCCTTGACAGATGAGACACGTGGCAAGGACACTTGTTAACAGAACTGGCAACAAGGAGAGTTTTAAGTGAAAGAGTTGTCAAAAACACCAGCTGTTACTGCAGATGTGAGAGTCAAACCTGAGACAGACAATTGTTCAGCAAAGACAATGGCAAAGCCAAGGAAGCAGAAATGACTCTGGTCTGGAGGAAGTTTGCCTACTTGCAGGATTTCCACGTGAGCTGCACTGTGGAGCAGCAGGAGGAGCAAGGGAAGCAGGTGTCCTGGGAGAGGAGTGCTGAACTCACACAGATTATCACTGATCCCACTCTGGTGTCAAACTGTGCCTTCTGAAAAATTCTGCTACAAATACACACCTAAGTAACAAATAACACACCAGGCACAACAAAAGTCTATTCCCAGAAAAAAACACATTGATTTCCTACTGGGTGAAGGAACCATCAACTTAAAAATTTATCAAAATCAGTCAGGTTTTAGAAGTTGTGACAAAAAACTCCTACTACACTTATTCCTGAGCAACACTGTTAATCCCCGCCTTTAAAAACTACATTGCCTATTTGGAGTCTCCACATGAGAAAATGAGAAAGACAAAACAATCAATACACAAAGGAACAAAAAATCTAAAAGAAAATCCCTCTACCAGACGTAAAATATGCAAACAAAAGTGAAAGAATCTCCTGCAGTCACCGGGCAGTATTATTTATGGTGACAGAAGAAAAAATATTTTCAATGTAAGACAATTCTAGTCTCAATCTGCCCAACAATTTTATTGAAAATTTTCTTCAGAGCATGCAGCACTTCTGTAAAACAAAATTACTGCAGGTACTGGCCTGTAATTCAACATCACAAGGGCAGATCTTACTGGAATAGGTAAAAATAGCACTAGTGAACATGCCAAAGGACAGTCTTTCCACTGCAGGGCCAGCGCTTAGATTGCAACATCAGCTGGCTCTCTTTCTGTAACCTCTTGATTGCCAGTACCAAGTCAGAGGCACAGCACAGGTCTGAGACAGCAGCGAGGAGGAGGTGCCCTGTGTGAGAGCCGACACCCCCGCGGGTGTCCCTGCCGCGGCACGGCTGCAGCAGTGACTGCCTGCCCGGCTGCCCCCCCGCCCTGCAGCACCCAGGGCTGATGGCACCCACACGGCTTGGGTCTTGGTCAAATGGCAGCAGAAAGGGAAGCCTCGCACAGTCTGCTGCCTCTTCCGGCTGCAACACACTGGGAGCTACTCCATGGACTCCAAACATCCCCCAAAGAACCTGCTCTGGCCCAACCCCCCCGAACGACCACAGCTCAACTCCACAGGGTTCTCCACGCATCCCATAACGACAACAGCTATCCCAGCAGAACCACAGAGCAGGGATCACAGCGGGCCGGCACTGCTGCTCCCCATGAGATCCCAGCCCCACGGCCTCACTCCATGGCCTCACTCCCAGCCGGGTGGGATCGTTTCCTGCAGAGTGAGGCCCAGGGACAGCAGGACCCTCCCAGAGGAGCTTTCCAAAGCCCCTGCACGCTGAGATAGGGAGGACAGAGCTAGAAAAGAGCAGGGCCTCACTCTGCTTGCACAGGTGCTCTGACACTTTTCTCCCTCATCTGAGAAAAACTGAATTAGCATCCACATATTTAATTACCCTTTAGACCTGAAAGTGCTGGAATAATCAAGAGATGTTTCTATTTGCACAGAATGGCCCCTGTACTGTTCGTCTCTATGAAGAACTATAGACAGGTCTCACGCAAATTCAAAAGCAGGAGAGTTGAGACACTTTTGCCATATTTAATGCATGAATTTTACCATAAAGGTTTTGCAAAAAAACCTCCAAATACATTAAACTACAACAGAAATGCAAAAGAATATTTTACTAATAAATAAATACATTAAAAATATTTTAATGTGGCTATGCAGTAGATTAGATCTGAAGGAACTGAAATTTTATCAGAAATTATCAAAATAAGGAAAATATTAACCCAAGCGTACCCTTGGAATTAACAACTGCTAGATTGAACTGCTAGATTCTGAACTTCAGGAATCAAAAAAACAAGTTTTTTTTTAGAATGGGAAGCTGAAGTTACATCCTATGTACCAAATATGATCCACTTTCATAGAAACTTAGCACACTTTCTACACCAAAGTTTAAAAACCACCAAATTGCTATGAATTGAAAGCTGGAGAGGTGACTACAGGCTTTCTCATCTCCACATGAAGTGGAATAAAAATCCATCTTTTTCTTCTACAAGAAACTTTTTAGCTATGATACTTTCTATGAAAATCACTTGGGAATAACGTAACTAACATTTTTGGGGTAACAATAAATTAGGAATTTTTTTTAAATTAAAATATGGTTAACTGGTGTTTTTTCTTCCCAGCAACACTTCCACCATTGAAACTTCCAATCTAATGGTCCTCCCTACATTTGCTGTATTACTGTGCAGGACTATCCCTCTGTATTCCTACATTTGTGTCAAAATTCCATGCACACCAAAGGGAGTACCTGTACTTTCACCTGTCTCCCTGTGCTCCTTCAGTCTCACCAGGAAACTCTCCTGTGAAATCCCACACAGTTTATTCTACACAAAGAAAATTAGAATAAATCGAAAGGAATAATTTACTCATCGCTTCCACAGGTAGCAAGTGAGTAAAGAGAGAGCAGTGCCTTTTGTGGTGTGCTAACAGACTGAAAAGACCACTGGAAAACACTGAAAGTATGACAAGACTTGGAGCAAACACTCTGAAATGACTGAGAACAGAACAGGAAAGCGGAATATCCAAAAACTAGCACCAGTTACTCACAGACCTGCCAGGGACATACACTGGAAGCAATGACTGGCAAAATAAAAGACATTACAGAAAAGGGAGCATCAGTCATGTCAAAAGTTTTTCAGTCTATAGAATCATAGAATATCCTGGAAGGAACCCATACCTTACATGCTTTCTCATTATTTGAAGGTATTAGAGACATCTTTCTTCTGGCTGTGCACTACCCTGCATCTCCCTCCTGCTAACCCCTCAGCACTTTCAAAACTCCAGCTTGTTCTACAGGGGAAAAAAATGTATGTAACAGAAAACTCTAACGGGGGCTCTGAGCCATTTTTTAAAGGCTGAAGCCCTGAGCCAGCTTTGATTAACCTGGTTAACCCCACGCCACACCCAGCTGGAGTTAGAGAAGCAACCTCCCTCTGCATGGGAACTAAAAATACACCAAGGGCTGCACTGCTCTGCCCCACACTACGTGTTTCCATCGGAATGCCCCAGGAATTACCGCCCTTTTGGCAGCTGTTTGTCCGAAATGAAGCCCTGGGGGTCAGACCAACAGCAGGTATGCAGTGTAGATGCAGTGAACGCTGAATGTGAACAATGCAGCGGTGCGGGAGAACAGGCCCGGAGTCACCACGGCACTGCAGAGCCCGGCACCCAAACGAGCACCCACAGCGGGAAGGGGGCTCCCAGCAGGGAGCTGGACATACAGGGCCCATCCTCACACAGCACAGAGAACACACACACTGACATACACGTGCACACATCACTGCAAGGCAACCTAGAACTCCTCTGCCTGAAGGTGAAGGCACTGAGCTTTGATTTGCCTGTGCTCTGCTCCTTTCTGCACTGGGGATGCATTTAGAGTGCGCACAGCAGAGAGGCAGGGCAGGCACAGCTGCACCTGCAAACAAAGGCCCTGCACAAATCCAGCTTCTCCGTGGTGAAATCCTACCTCTAGAAAGGCTGCATCCCCCATAAGCAAGCAAAACCCACTGCAAAATACACAATTCAATCACATGGGCTATGTCGCTGAAAACCCCCCAAAAATATACTTGCTTAGGTAAGCATTCTACTTATTATTGTCAGTTCTCATTCTTAGCTCTGGAGTCTACCAAGAAAATGCTTTTCTCCTTTCCAAGTGCCTCAAGAACGGCGCTTTGTTTACCCTCATGTGCTGTTGCACTGCACCATTTCGGTACACAAGATGACCATACTCTATTAAACTGTAAAAGGTCAGTACACATTGCTGCAATAAAATCAACTTTGTGTAAAACAGATGACATTTATAGTACAAACACAATATTCAAGTCACTCAGGGAATAAACGTGCGCCAGCTGCTTTTCAAAGCAAAATCCTTGTTTACAAAAACCCAGCACACGCAGCGAGGGCCAACACAGCTCTGAGAGTGTTCACAGAACTGGGGCCAAAACAGACTTTCTCTGCAGGAAAAATAAGAACATCACTAAGCACAGACTACCCATACAGCATCTGCTTCATGCTGTCTCAAAAGCCATGAGCTCACTGCTAAAACACCTTGTTAGCTTGTCACAGTTACCTGATTTCCCAGTATTGTACCAACTCCTCTTTCCATTAATTTCCAGAGCTGACCAAGTGTTTCCACCACCTCATTCAACACACGGCAGATGTATTTCAGATCAGAACATACTGAAAGGTTTTACATAAGCAATTACACAAAATCTATCAAAATTGGTAAAATGTAGATGTAAATCTGTCTGTTTACAAATAAAACTCATGTGAAACTTTCAGGCTTAAATTACCAGTCTTGAAATTTGGCAAATCACAAGCTTCAATCTTGTGTCAAAGATTTTTTTCATTACTTTCCCAAGTAAAGATAATTTTGACTTATGCAATTTGATGGTTTTATGAGAAACAGAAGGCTGACTTCTGTCTCTCTTCACACACCTTACACACTTGTATTACTTGGATGCTCCAGAAACTTGTTTCATAAAAAACAATAATCCTTCTCCATCACTTGTTTCAAGCTGAATTTGTATGGAAGTTTTGGAAATCCAGCTGCACAAGCCACATTCAGCTGGTGTTGGGTGACCACAGTCCTGCCTCTCCTCCAGCAGCTTTAGGATTCCAACTGAATTCCAACCTTATTCCAACCGAACAGTGAGGCACAGGTAGGAAGAAGAAGAAATTCCCACAGGCTAAGGAAGCCAAAGGATGGAAGAACTCTTTGCTCTCCATCAGCCAGAGCAGCACAGCACAAACCCTGGGTGTGCTGCAGGAGCAGCACCTGAGCAGCCAAGGCAAAGCCTCCCTTAGGCCGAGCTGGCCAAGGAGCAGGACAAGCAACTTCAAAACTGAGGCAGGAGGAGAA
>JAWWLV010000024.1:19212309-19245118 GCA_035041135.1 Platyrinchus mystaceus
TTGAGGGGACGGGGAGCGTCTTGAGGGGACGGGGAGCGTCTTGAGGGGACGGGGAGCGTCTTGAGGGGACGGGGAGCGTCTTGAGGGGACGGGGAGCATCTTGAGGGGACGCCGCCGCGCCTCCAGCCCGCCTCGGGAAGCGGCCTGGCGCGGGGGATGAGCGCTGCCGGGGGGCTGGAGTGAGCCCGAGCAGTGCCGCCTCCCCCTCAGCCCTGCCGCGGCTGAGCCCGTCGGCAGTTTGACAATTAATTAATGAACTAATTAACTAACCGGGGCCATGGGCAGCGCCTCAGCCGCGGTGTGGGCCCGGGACAGCCCCGAGTCCCGCAGGGCACACGGCTCGTCCCGCCTGTGCAGGGCAGGCCCGGCTGTGCGGGGCAGGGCGGCGCTCCCCGCGGGGCCGGACGGGCGCAGCGGTGGGGTGTGCGCTGCTGGGACAGGCAGCGGAGGAGAAATTAAAAAAAAAAACAGCAACAGTGTGCGAGCTCTTCTCTTGGAGGAGACAGGGAACAGCTGTCAGGCAGCGATCCCCGTGTAACTCGGGACAGGTTCCATGGAAAAGCTGGGATACCAAAGCGCTCTGCTGGCTGGAATTCACTCCCAGTGCTCCATGAACTCACTTATAGCTTTGAAAACGTCCAGCACGGCACATCAAATAGCGAACAGGGGATTTATCACCCCCAAACACAGCTCCCAAGGACAGCCACTGCAAAGGAAAGCATCTCTCCTAGAACTGTTCTTAAGGAACATGCATGTTTGCATTTACAGTCATGTAAGTTCCATTAATGGGTAATTAAAGAAGCATTTCTCTAAAAAGAGCCTCCAGCAAACTTCTCTCGGCCTTATTTGAGATTTCTCTACAGCAGAAAGTTTTTTCTGATATAAACCAAGACTTGAGTCCAGCTAAAGTCACATTAACCTCACAGAGGTGTGGCAAGGGCAAGGAAAAAACCAGCACTGTTGCGTTTGCCTCTCCTAAACACCACATGAGAAAAAAAAAACAAAACATACAGAATCTTCAGGTACTGGTGCCCTGCAGGAAGAGGTGTGGGTGCCAAGTAATAGGAGATTGAAATGGGGGTGACAGGCAGGAGCTCTGGAAGGCTGAAACACAAGTTTCCATGTCTTTGGGATGCTGTGTTTCAGTGTTTTATCCTCGAATGTTCTAAAAGTTACCACTTATTCCAGTGTAATAAAGCCTTCAATTTAGAGGATACTGCTAAAGTAAATATTTAAGCTTTTTGTAGCACTCTTTCACAACACAGACCACATGGGATTTCAGCCTTGCCCTTAAAAAAAGAGCTGCTTCTCTTATTTTCCTCCTTCCCATTGCCCTGGGCTCAGACCTACCAAAAAAACCAGAAAACCAAATCCAGGCCAAGACAGTGCCTACCAAGGACAACATTTAAACATGTGAATCATTCTTTTCAAATTCCTATAGAGTAACTTTTCCTTGAATTGTCCCGTTTATACTGCAGAAGTCCTGTGATGCACAGACATTATTTATCTGACTTTAACAGGAGCCATATCCACATATCTGAGAAACAAACTGGAGGCAGTGGGTACAATAAATATTCACATGGCCTTGGACTAAGCAAATCCCTGTAAAATGGTAGAGAGTAGTACAGACTTCAGAAAAAACATGCAAAAGGATCTTAAAATATTGTAATATAAAATATAAATACCTGCCATGAGGAGCTTAAAAAGAAAGAGGGAAAGGAAGGAGGGACATTCACCTCAAGAAGAGGTGGTTTTGGCAAAGACTTTTCATAAAGTTTTAAACTTCTTTTAAAAGGGTAGAAGGATGAAGGATTGTAGTCATGGAACAAATAAACACAGGTCTGGAGGAAAGCAAGCCAAATTTCAGAGTTAAACAATGTGGCACATGCAAAGAAATACAATAATTACAAGAAATAAGAAGAAAAGCAGAGGAAACCGATCAAAGAAAGTGAAACGTGGCAGCACTAATGTAGAAGGGAAACAAAAATTGAACAGACTTTCCAAAATAAACTGAAAATTCTCAGCATTCTTCCTGAGGCTGATCTGGTTTGTGTTTGTGCTTAGATGTCTGATGTGTGAATGTCCAGGTATTGCACTTTCATTTGTCCAGGCATACAATCCTGTCTTACATTTGCACCCTCTGAGGTGTTTTCTGCCTGTACAAAAAGCAGCTTGAGGAGAGATTTGAAGGGGAATGGGAACCATGGGGTCTGGGCCAGGCTGAGTTAGGGACAACAACCATTATCTTGAACAACCTCCCTCGTGGCTGTAGCCTGAGAATTCATTCCCTTTCCTCCAGTGGGTATCTCATGCAGGCAGAGCCATCCCAACTCCCCAGACCCCAGGTTGCTCATAGCTGGAAACGAGAGGGATGATCCCTAGTGAGCATCTTGGAGCAGAGTTGGAATTCTGGCTGCTGAAAAGGAACTGTAAAAGTTAAACCTTTCCTCATTTGTGGTGGTTCGGTTTGCTCCATGCAATATTCCTGAATTCCCAGCCCACTTCACTGTCATTATCTGGGGATTCTCAAAAAGTATCAGATATTTGAAGTGGCACGGTGTAACTGTAATTGTATCCTCAGTACATGACATAGCTGTGAGCCTCGGAAGAACGAGTAGCAAGAATTAGGAGTGGAATGCTGGCTGGGGGAAAGCAGAAATGTATATACACAGTTTATTATGGAATTTGGGGTATCAAATCTTACTCCCTGACTCCTCCAGCCAAGGATTACTATAGAGAAACTTTGCCATTTTATCCAGTGTTCTTCCCTCTGAGCTACAGTCCAAGCTTTGTCCTTCTGCATGCCAGTTTGATATGTGCTACAAATCATTCTCTTATTCTCCCATGAGATTTTTTTTTGATTAAGAGAACATTGCTTAGTTGAAGTCAAGTTAGATACAAAAGAAGTCCAGTGTACAGAGGCCATGAAGAAAGTGGCCTTGAACATAAGCGTTTGCAACCTAAAAGAGAAGCCAAATAAGGAATCTCTAGTTTGTTATGATGACGCATAAATTTTTTATATTTTATCATTCAGCTGAAAGACTTTATTATATGCCCGTGTCACTGAAGTGTTCAAAGAAGAGGGGTGGAAACATAATTTATAGTTTGGGTTTTTTCATGCAATGAGAATTCAAATGGCATAAATTACTTTATAACAACAGGACATATAAAGCTGTTAAGAATGAGTAAACTTGTTTCGCTGGAATGAAAACCATAGCACAGTCTGTTCATATTAATTATTTTTGCTGGTTTGTCCTGAAGAAATTCTCAACTTTTGAATTTATCCGTATCCAGCTAAAAGTGGTTGCTGTTGGGCTGGCTGCAGTACATGCCTCACCTGGCCACTGCTTCATTCTATATCTAAATTAAAGTTACTATCTTCATTTTTCCTCTTCTTTCTTTTCACTGCTTTAACTCTTTCATTTAAGAAACATTTATCTAAAAAACTTACACTATTCCATAGAGGAATATTATCCTTTATTGCATGTTCTTCCAAAACTAATTCCATCTCTAATACTATAATCTATTAGGTGTTCATACTTACATGGTTCCTGGCTGTCTTTCTATAAAACCAACAAGAAAAATGTTTGATGAAAACACCAATTACATAGCTTTTCAATACCAGTTTGTGTGGGAAGACTTCAGAGTAAAATTGAAACAGCTTTTCATTATGCCTTGCAGTAATTAAATTATTCTGAGAGTGCAGCTCTATAAACAACAAACACTTTTTTTCTTACTGAATAAAATTTCCAGCAGCCCCCGTGGCCGTGTTGAGCCCTGCACACTGCTGGCATTACAGATCCCTGTTCCCGGGGCAGCAGGGCGGCTGTGCCTCTCCAGGGTCAGCGCCCTCGGCTGGGAACACTCAGGGGCGCTGCCCCACCCGGCCCTTCCCTCCCGCTGCTGGGGGGCCAAACGCCTTTCCTGAGCTGGAGATGCTCCTTGGCAGGACTCACCACCGAGCTTTAACTTTCTCCTGGTGTCAGAAGCAGCTGTGCCAGTGAGAATGTCGGTCAGAGCCCACAGACGGGTGTCCCCGAGCCCCCCACGGCCACTGCCCCCGGCAGTTCCGCACCTCGGTGCCCCTTGGCTGGCAGTGCACAACAGATGCACAGATCCCAGAGAAAACATCCCCAAAGCCACGTGGGGTCAAAGTGGCCTCCCTTCAGTTGTGTCTGACAAGAAAGGTAAAGGTGTATTTTCTTAGGTGCCCAGAGCTGTGGTTTTCCCCGGAGCTGGAAACGTGTTGGAGGGGCTGCAGTTACATCCCCAACAGAGGGATTGAGAATCTGGGCAACATTCCTTTCATCACACACAGAACTTAGGAAGCTTCAAAGAGGAGCACAGGACAAACACACCAAGTCAGTTGCTGTAGCACTGTGTACTGAGAATATCACAGCATGCAAATAATTTTAGACTAATGTTTTATAAATTTAATGTGGAGATGCTGACCTGATGGGTGCCACCTGCACAGTGAATAAAAACTCAGTCTGAACAAGCACTCTTGGAGAAAACAATTTAAAAATTAGAAATCTAGGCTACAATTTATGTCTACTTCAGCAGTCATTCCTACTGTAGAGACAATAAATACAGCTCTTTGATTTATACATGTATTCTATTTTTGAAACCTAACCAGACAGGTTTATTGGGTTTATTTTGACTTTCTGAAAAAGTCTAACCACAATAAAATCTATTCAGAGCTAGGTACTACAGTTTAAAAATAGCAAAGCAGAAACAACTCTTTCCTGACAAACATTTTAAGAACCTGAGCTGAATAGATAGTAAAAATATCTTCTGCAGCAGAGCAGTTACACCTGATACAGAGCCACA
Source organism: Platyrinchus mystaceus (assembly GCA_035041135.1). Classification (NCBI taxonomy): domain Eukaryota; kingdom Metazoa; phylum Chordata; class Aves; order Passeriformes; family Tyrannidae; genus Platyrinchus; species Platyrinchus mystaceus. The sequence goes on from JAWWLV010000024.1 coordinate 19,217,140, forward strand.
GGAAGGACTGATCACCGGATTTGGGGGGTCCTTCAGCTATGCAGGATTTTTCCTGTGCATAGACAGCTTCTAGTGTGGTGACTGAACTGTGTTCAATACTTAGGTCCTCTACAAGTAGCTCACTGTAATAATGTACCTCAGGCTGACAGGAAAATGTCAGTTTTCTGTGAGGAATCGTGAGTGCTGCATCAGCAGGAGGTAAAACAGGAGGCTGTGTGTACGTGCGCATGCGTGTCAGACCGTATCTGAAAAATATATAAACTTTATCTTTCTTAAATCATATTTGTTATGTTTCTTCATAAAAAAGACAAACTGGTTTTTTTATCGCTCTGCTCTCATTGTCATATGTTTGCACTGTGCACAGAAACACTCATTCTGCTCTCCCTGACGTCACAGGGCTTTTATCCAAGGGAAATTTTTGAGACAAGGGAACCAAAGCAGCCCAGCCAGTGAATCTGTCCAACTGCTATTCCCAGGTAACACCAGGCTAATTAGCATGTAGGTCTAAGGTTATAAATACCTGCACCATTCAAAGGTTCAGTGGAGGGAGCAAGAGGACAAATGAAAGGTCCATTTTAGCCATGTGCATACATTCCTGCACCAGGAGAAAGGGAACTCTCATCTACTGAGTTCTGCCAGAAAAATCTGTGCAAAGGAAGAGAAAAGGTCTCTGGCTTCCAGCACAAGCCTATTTATCCACTGTCTTTCAAGTGTATCTCAGGCATTCAGATAAACAAAGATAGGCGATCAAAGGCTGCATTCCCTGTGGCAATACACCCGTGCTTGGGCCAGCCTGTGATACTTTGTGCCTCCATGTCCTAGACAGCAATCTGTGCTTAGAGGGGCCTGACAATTAAAACTCGTGTTGCAAGCACAGAACTTCAAAAGCAGTGTGCTAATGTGACAACAGGGAAGAGTTTTGTTTCTCAGCTGGGCTTGGTGTCCGTACAAGTGTAAGCTGTGCCAAGATGTTGGTACAGAGCCTTTCAGAGCCAGCCTAAGGCTGGGGGAAGGCAGGCTGGGCTCAGGGGCACAGCTCTGTCCAGGGCACAGCACGAGGCTTCCCCAGAGCAGCTCTGAGCTGACACACCACTGAAGGGGTGCTATTTTTAACAACAATTACGTGTGTATATGGCTCATTTGGTCTCTGGTTATAAAGGTGGGGGATGTTTCTGTCAGATGTTCCATTTGTGAACGTTTCTTTTTTATTGTTGCACATTCGTTTCTCAGACTGGGCACTGGTAATCAGGTTGATTATATGCATCAGGATCTGATTCTGCTACAATAGAAAACTCAACTGCGATTAAAGCTGCTAATCCAGGATAATGTTCGTTTTGGTCTTATTTTTGTAAGAACTTTTTTTAATTTCTCTCTGCAAGATAATAAAAACCCAAAACAATGCTATGAGCAAAACAAGTAAATTACTTGAGCAGTAATTAGCCAAGACATCAGGTCAAAGGAATGCAAACATACAGGTCTCTTGCTATAGCTCATCAGAACCCAAGTGTGCTGTGTTAGGAGATTTGTTAAATCTCTCAGCAATTGCAGAGAAATGAGTGTTGACATGTCTGGCTGTACCTGAGTATTTTTAATACTTTGGAGATATATATCTAATACTCAGATTTGTTCAGCTTAATTTATTCAGACATTCCTTAACTTCAAACCTATTTCTGGTGGAGACAGAAGCCTTGCATTGGCAACAAATTATGTCAGCCTTTCTTCTGCCTTTCACAGTGACATGAGAACTTCAGTAACTGCTGAAACATTATTGCTGAGAATCCATTTCAGTTGATGGTAAGGCCAAATAAATACCAAAAAAAAGCAAAATCTGAGGCACATACCAGCTTCTGGACAGCAAGTGAAAAAAGGGTATTTTTTCCCTTAACACGTACTACGTTGGATGGAGGGAAAGGAATAACAGGAATAACGATTGTTTTGTGGCCAGTTTGTACTGTGTATTTACCTGGAATTCCAATGGGGGCTTGATGGCCACAACACCCCCCTGTTAATTCTTACATGCATGCCATCCTACTCCCTGAATTCCAACCAGAGTGTTCCTTGCAGTGTTTCAGTCAGGGGTGCTCTCTGAGGGTTCTGGAATTGCAGTAAAGCCAAATCTCTCCCGGGGCAAGGAGGGTGGAACTCCAGGGGCATCATTGCCATCTGAGGAGGAGCAATGGCTGATACATCTCCCCAGGACACCCCTGACAGAGACATCTCTTTTAGGGCTGTCTTTGGAAAATAAACCAAGGGGGATTTTTCCTCCTCTTGTGAAAGCCTTACTTGTGTGAATAAGGACCATTATGACCAAAGAGACCTTATGTTGGTGGTGCACGAGGCCTTCAGATGGTTTGACCCAGCACTCTGGGGGTAAATTATTTGGCTTTTTGTAGCTTTCAGGGTAACGGACTTCAAAATTAGCTATTGTAACTAAATATTTGTGTGAAACAGTACAAAGCAACAAATTATTTCCTCCAGTAAAGGATTTTGATTTATCAAGTTTTCAAATAGAGTCATGCTCTTGGCTGACAAGAATCAAGCAAAATAATTTGCCTTTTTCCCCCCCTCTCCCCAGGCTTCATTTAGCATTGGATAACATACAGTCAACTACACTTATTCTTAAATAAGTATTGATGATTATAGACACAGTTTGAACGCAATAAAAATAGCATTTTTATAAGCAAATTTCCATAATATTTCAAATATGATACCTTATATTATCATAAATTAAACATAAAATAATATTTCACACCTTCTTTGTTTATATCTAGTAGAGTTCAGGATATTTCCATTAAAAACAAAGATCTAACCTCAGATTTTTAGTGCTTTCATAGTAAAGCATATTCCTGAAATTGTTTCCTTTTATAACTCTGTGTATAATCACTCCCTTCCCCCTTTAACTCCTACAACTGCGCTATTCTGCCCATCTTCACAGAGCTCAGAGGTGTAGGAAGGCAAGATCCGGCATGGAATTTTGAGATGGGGGATAAAAACCAAGCAGAAGTTCAAGAGTTACTGTACACATGTGTCAGCCAGTGCTTTATGTCTAAAACATGGGATTTGAGAAGCTGCCACTCATCAAAAGGAGGGACGGCAGCGAGTTCCTGCATTTGGAAACCACAATGAAATCTCACATCTAAGTGATCCAAAGATAAAAGAAGAATTCCCATTTCTGGAGCAATTCTAGGAAGTCTTTGAGTATGGGTAAGAAATGGGATTTGTTCTCATATTTGACACAATACAGCCCATATTGTATAATACATCATAGATTTATTTAGTTTAATACAGGGCATGTAATTCACTTGATTATTTAACTTAAATACTTGGAAAATCCTGATTTCTCTTAGGGATAGGAAATAGACTCAAGGGATTAAAGTGATTTGGTTGGTTTTCCTGGTAGCTTTTTGATGCTTGTTTTTGCAGGAAGTTCCAAATTCTCTGAGGAAAGCTCCAAGCTGTTTGTGTGGCTTTGTGACTAATGGAAAGAATTCACACAAAATATGTCACTGCTGGGCAGTGATATGGACCAATAAATAATGAAATAGGCAAGAGGGAGGAATCACCAAGGCTCCTTTGCCAAAAAATAGCTTTTCCTAGAAGAAAGTGGAACTGCTGCAGAAGAACTCCCATGAAACCTTTTGGGATGATGCTTTGCCAAGGGAGCCTACCCTGGAATTTGGCAAGAAGCCAGTGTGCCCTAATTACCTTCACTTTGCAGTTCGGTTCTTGGTAAGAAAGCACCACTTGGAAGTTGCTAGAACTGTATAATTTACTAATGCTGAGTAAATGGGGTTGTTCTGCTGCAGCAGAAACCTCTGCAGGCTTTAAAAAAAATACGTAAAATGTTTATAAAAGAAGACATGACAAGGATATAAAATCCTAGGTAGCCGAAGTTGAGCAGTATTGTAAATAATCCTTTATGCAGGCTATTAAAATTGACAGGTATTTTCTACTACCTATGAAAATAGGTAGTTTTCCCATTGAATACTGCATTCCTCGTTCAAGGAATAGCAGTTCCAAGGAAACTTCTATCATAGAAGGAGAGAATATGCAATTATTCTTTCACAATAACTTAATCCAGTAGAAAACTTCCAAAGCAATAAACCATATAAATACTATTCTTACCACAGCACATCTATAAGGCAGTGGCAGCCTTGGTCTCCATTAGCATTTGAAAATCCATGAATGCCATCAGGAATGTCAGCGTGTCACGGTGAGGCTGTTGATGCCACAGGGTCGCTTTCAGTTACATCAACATCTCTCTTCAAACAGCCTAAGCTGCTTTATTTTTAAGCTCACCCTGAACTTGTTATTGTGATTTCTCAGGGATATTCCGCGTGTGAACAAACAGCCAGAGGGCCCCTGTCACCGGGAGCCCCAATCCCCTCCTGCCCTGCCCTCCCTGCGCTCCGGCCGCGTGTGCCACCAGGGAGCTTCCCGCCGGGAATGCCAGCCAGGCAGGGAGCTTCCCGCCGGGAATCCCAGCGCCACTCAGCTACTCATGATGAGGAGATTGCAGGGGGGTTGCGATTCATAGAAACTCCAGAATGAAGCAAAAAGAGTTTGGCAAATTATTCTCACTAGAATTAAACACTGTCAGACAGATTTACTGAGTCAGACTTCGTATTTCATTAAAGAACTTTAATTTTTTGGCTGAATTTCCAGACACTTTCACTTCTAGCAGAAGCAGTGTGAGTACCAACCTCGTCACAGATGATGTGCTCCAAGCAAGTCACACTCTGATAGTGCAGACAAGCAGTTCATGGCTCTTGTCAAAGGTTCAAGTTCCTCACTGCACCAGAACATTTGTTACAGGGAGAAACCAAGTTCTGTGAACCTCCGTTTTCTGCTCCGTGAACAAAAAGCAGGAGCACTGCTGTGCTTTGGGGGTTAGTGCAATGTCACAGTCCCTGTAACAGTCTAATTATATCCTGCTGCCTTTTCCCTTTCCCCTTGGAGCCCCAGCTGCACGTTCCTGCCCCCTCTCACACTGATCAAGTCATGACACTGCAGGGTGAGTCAGGTTTTGATGTTTTCATGACTAATCTCACAATCCCAGAGCTTCTTGAGCAAGGCCAGGCAAGGAGCAGGAAGGCTGGGTTGTGCAGGGACTGGAATCTCCCCATTTGGCAGCAGCCTACAGAGCCAGTTATTTGCTGTGTGAAACTGCAGCCTGAGCACTTGGAAGGTCTGTGATCCCAGAAGGAGTATCTTTTGCATATGCAAAGTATATCTCAAAAGCCATTCCTCCTGACTCAGCTGTTTGTCATGCTGACATGAGCAATATTATCATATACAGTCAGATCTGAAGCTGTTAAATGCTTTTTTTGGTCTATTGTTCATAAATTCTACATACATTATAATTAGTTTACCTCTTACTCTACAGGTGTTACCTGGTTTGAAGAAAGCCCATGTGACTTCTTCAAAAGGTTATAAAAAACCAACAACAGGACTAAATAGGAAGGCAAGAAAGTTTGCTGATAAACACCATTTTTCAAGATACTTGAGACTAAAAGACAGACATTGAAAAAGTACAATATTAGATTATGAAATAGTAGATTACATCTTATGCAAGTGGATGCAAAGCAATAGTCTAGCCAAAGACAGCCTACAGGGTGTGTTATCAGTCCGGGGTTCTGCTTTAGCTCTTGTCAACCAGATAGAGAGATGTGGGATTTACAGGGAACAGTTCCCTAAAAACACCAGCTCAGGGCTCAGAAACGGTTAAAACAAGAAACAACATCAGGAATTTAGGATGAGAGATGAGAACAAAGCAGAGGAGAGTATTTACTGCACTGTATAAATGAAGGATGTGCCCACATTTTGAACACAGCACACAGGTCTGTCCCTGTGCCACAATATGTGTGCAACAAAATCAAGAGGAGCAGCAAAGAGCAGCAGGGATTTGTAGATATAAACCAGCTTCCCGTGGTAAGCAATTCCCTGCATTAGGACTCTTCAGCTGGGGAGACAGAAAAAATAAAGTCATTTTCATAGGACAAATACCTCTCTCATGTCTAGATAGTCATCTCCTAGGGACTAAAAAGATTTGAGTAAGAATTAGGCAAACTCAGAAAGTAGGAACTCTGCTGGGTATTTGTAGGCATTTCCTATCAGAGCACCTCAAATCCAGGGATGGATGATTAGGAAAAGTGCTGTAAACAAACTGGAAGGTGTTTTCCCCTGCTATGACCTCCTATGTTGTAGCAACCAATGAAAGGTTTTCCTGAATTAGAGGCCAGTTTTCTGTTTCTGTGCATTTTCTGTGCATTCTGTGCCTTTTGGGATTTGTGTTCACCTTGCTATGATTTTTATATTTAAAACACCAGAGCCTGTTTTTAAATTAAAGTCAGTAGATTATGTTGAGCCTCTAAAATAGCATCTTTAAGCTCTAAACCAGATTTCAATTTACAAGCATCTCTGAAATATTAAATTACTGATCTTAATGTTTTACTATATGCAGCTAGTGCATGAAGTGTTATAGAAATATGCAGAAAATTCCCACTGAAAAGGTACCTATACAGTTGGTTTTACTAATTCCTACTTTTACAAAGTGCAGCCAGTATTACAAAAATATTATCACAGTTTGTCACTTTTAAGGCACAGCATCTCAGTTGAGTAATTTCAAGACGTTTTCATCTCTATCCTATTTCTGACCTGTGCTGATCTGATTGTGCTTCATTCCCATCCTGCCAGTGTAGTTGATCCCTTTCCTTAGTCCAACATCAAATGGGCAGATTGACAGTCTCCGAAATGTGCCCCAAGTACAGGCTCTGACTAATCTCAGTCTGCCCAAGCAGAATGAGTAATCCATCACTGATATACATTACTGACAGTTTAAATCATCTGCATCTCCTAATTTGAAAAGTATTTAGGACACAAGATTTAGATCCAGATCTATTCTCCAGATGTTCCACAGTTATCAGAATCCTGATCTGCTAATCCAGGACAGCCTGGGCTTTTCAGAACTGTTATGGCTCAGCTTTAGTGCTGCTCTTGTTCCTTCACAGAGCTCTGCAGAGTGATGTATTGCTGTGCTTGAGCTTCGTTTAATTAGGTACAAGAAATACACGGTTGTTTCTCCAACACCCAGAAACCAGAGGGGAAAAAATAGCAATGTGACATAAAAATACTTTAAGAAGTTTTTACAGCGAAGCAGAAAAAGCATCTGGTTTAATTTGCAGGGTTAAAAAGCTGTTCTGTGTTTACAAAAATCCTACAAATAACTTGAAAATCCTTGACAGGTATTAAAGGATTAAAGCAACATCTGGGGTGTTATAGGGTGAGTAAAAGTACATAGAATATATAAAAGCATGGCGGACTCAGAGCTTTTGTTTACATATAACACTTGGCAAAACAAAGCACCATGAAATTGTGCAACGTGTTTTTAAAAAGCAAGTTTAAAGCACACAGGATTGTCATCCATTCTCACAAATAAGTAAGTAAGTAAATAAGCAAATAAGTGAGGAAAAAAACCAGAATGGGAATGGGGACAGGAAAGAGAAATAATATTTTCCCATGCAGGTATTCTGGAAATTAGAACAGACTCCACCCAACATGGTAAACAGACAGTTTACAGAAAGGCAAGCTCAAAAGAGAAGTAACATGAGGAACTCTGCAGTCAAAAAATACAGAAGTTCCCTAAATAAATAAATGTTGTGTGTTAAAATTTATCATCATCCTGGTTCTAGGAATTCAGTGATATCACCACAGGCTACAAAAATAGCCCCCAAAGGAAGGAGTCACATGGAGTGATGTAATGTGAACATGGAATAAATCCTTACTTTTTGTAACCTGAAAAAAATATATTCAGCCAAACTCTAGGAAAAAAAACCCCAAACAACCTAAAGGGCAGCTCTAGTGCAGGGGCTCAGGGCAGGGACAGCACTTATCCCTACAATCCTGATGCTCCAGCACCATCCCTGGGCAGGTAAATCTGACCTTGGCATAATGTGGCAGAGCATCCCAGAGGTGTGAGGGGAGGGAAGAACTTCAGTCCTGGAAAAGTTATTCTGATCAAATGCAACCATCACAGAGCCACTGAATTCCTCCTGTCTGAGGCCAGAACAGACAGGGGAGTGCTCAGCAGTCCCACTGGGAGCTTCTGTCTTCATGACTTCCCAAACACGAAGGATCTTTGGTCTGTTGCTTTTCTACCACATGTTCTTGTAAATAAAGGCCCCCAGGAAATCTGGGGTGCAGTACAGGGCAGTGGCTGGCACTGCAGTTCTGCCTGCCTGCACTCCCATTCCCACAGTAATACACTCCAGGATAATGGTTTCCAAAGTCTGAAGTATAAAAATATAATCCTAAAATTATTCTAAGGAAGCCAGAAAAAAAAATACAACAACTTTAGAGACTTCCATTAGAAAATACTGGAAAACACTCCAATGCTGAGCTGTGAATGGTTAAAGAAAATTAATAGCTGTACACACTGATGGCAGCAAAGAGCATCATTCCATGTGCCCTGGTGCCTGAGATCATGGGCCAAGGGGATATTTCAAACCACAGGAGAGAACTATTGCTCCTTCCAGCATGGAATATGGCCAGAAAAGGAAAGAAAAAAAAGTTTTAGAATCTCCGTTGGGAAAAAACAAACAAAAAAGTAGCCCTGCTAGGAGCTGCACATGACTCACCAGCTCCATCTTTTAGAACTGCTCTTGAGTTTAAATTAGCCCAGAAATTGATTCTGCATTATTTTCTCTTTCAACCACATCATAACACCAGTGAGGAGCTCAGCAACAGCCTCATTTGGCTTTGGAGCCTGTCATAGCTCCTGGTTGTTGAGGTTGTATCCAGCTCCATTAATTCCAGTTTTCTCTTCTAGAGTGACTGAATATTCAAGTGTGATGCTTTATGCCATTTAATTCTCTTCAAAGATCTATGTATTAATAAGGAAATGATGTGGTTTTAAGATAAAATGCACAATAAAAATATATACAACAATATCATGGCAAATTTTAGATGATAATGAGCAACAACTACAAAGGCTTTGGATTTAAAGCAGTGAAGGGCTCAAATACAGCAAAGACTCAAGTCACTCAGGTGAGTAACTGAAATATATGTAAGCAGATTTTAAATGCTTTACTGGCTCTAAGTTAAATGCAAGAAAGATATTTTCAAGAATGACAACATTACTTTGTGAAGCAGCAAGGCAGTAATGGGGATTTTCTTTCTTTGGCCACACCTGTAGCTTCAAAAGCATCAAACCAAACCTGTGAGATTACACTGAAATAAGTGCAAGGATTAGCCCTGTCTCCTGGGGAGGCTCATTTGTTTATTCTTCCTCACTATCCCCAGAAGATAAGGGGATTTGGCATATCATTTCCACCAGTCTCAAGGTGGAAATGGAATTCAAGAGCTCTCTCACGCCCCACCCCTCACTCTGTGTGCTGTCCTTACCGTTCTGCTGCTCCCAAAGGTACGGCGAGAAGGAAACCGGCACGTCAGAGTGTCCTGTCCTGTCAGGGGCTGAAATCCAGAGTGAGCTGGAACTTCTCAGATCCTCACAAGACTGATGCCCACCCTCACATGATTCAAGGAAGTCACAGGACTTGGTGACACTGGGGAGGAATTGCCAGTTCTGCTGCGAGTTTTGCACATCTCCATGTGCTGGGCTGTGTGTGAAGGGCTCTGAAAGAGACCCCTCCAGAGCAGCTCCCACACATGAGCCCCAGCCCTGCTGCCCTTCTGCGGGCTGCCCACCCACTTGTGGGCAGAACATGCTCCGGCCATGCCCAAAGCAGCACCCAGAGCTTTGGAGCCTCTGGAATGTCAGGCAAGCTGCAAAGGCAGTCTCAGGGATTGCCTTGTGAGACATTAGAGACAGTTAAAGCCTCCAGATTTCTCCCTTGCTCCTTGTTCTTACTTTACACTCCCATGATCAGTGAGGAAGGAGGAAGGAGGAAGGAAAGATAACTAAACATCGTAAGACATCTGGGTATTGCTGTAATGAGAACTCAGATCTAATACTTTGGAACATATTTGGAAAATGCTTTCTTCAGTAGGGTTCCACAGGTTCCTGATGCATCAATTCTCTGTCCTTGAAGTGGAAACAGGCAGGTTTCCCTTGGTCCTTCAACACTTCCAGCTGTTTATGAGGCATCAACATTGGTTATGTGAAGGACACATTCACAAGCCAGAATTCCTGCTAGCATTGGATGTAATTGGAATACTGACAAGAAAAAGATCTCCAATGCTTACTAACACTGGAAACTGTTAAGGAAGAGTGAGAAAACAACACCACGCCCACTTTGAACAGGAGGAAGGATTAAAGAGCACACTACAATAGAAAACAGAGCTATTTACTACACAGCACAATGATGTGCTGCACAAAGTTCTCCCTTCAGTCACAAGCCAGCTATAGAAGTGTTGTTCCACTGCTGTGGATGGAAGGCAAAGTGTGCATGGAAGTCAGACCCAGGAAACTCCACACCTGCAGGAGAACATCCCACCTGCAAAAACATGCTCCTGCACCTGAGGCATCTGCCTCCCTTCCTTGGCAAGGGGAATGAAGAGGGAAAAAAGACTGTCAGTAACCAGCAGAGAAACTCCTCATAGGAGGACATGCTCTCCAAAAGCATAGACTTGCATATCCTTTTCCACTAGGAAAAGCTGCTTCTGATTTCAGTTTAATTTTTTTTCTCACATCCTTACCACTTGTACCATTTGTTCACTTGTTCCATCTGTAAAATCTCACGTCTACCTAGGAAAAGTTTCACTTGCAGCATAAACAGTCTGCTTTTGTTGTTCAAAATATAAACAAAACCAAAATTAGGAGTTCCTCACTTCTCAGCATACTGAGATGGCATTATAATGCTAAGAACATTGCACTTCCCTGGCCTGTCTTCCCCATGGCCTGTGAAAGAGGGAGGGCAATGGACACTCAGGTCATGTTGCAGTAGAGACCCTCCGACATTATTTTATAGAGGCTATTTGATCCAAAATTGTGAGTGTCTGAAAAGTATGAAATGCAAATGCCATCACAAAGCAGCAAGTTCCCCAGAGAACAAGGTGATGGCCACTTCAGTTCCCAGCTCTCCTGTGACAGGCAGTTTTCTCTTACTTGGACTCATCTGTAATGGGAAGGACAATTAAACGCCATTGAGATACAACATTCCAGGAGATCTGGAGAACACCAAGCAGTATTGTTTCCAAATCTATTTTTGAAAATGTATAAAGATTTCCAGTGGCAAGTTCAAAATAAAAGGTACATATATCTTGAATTTATCTTGAATTCTCTGGCCACATACAAGTTTTTCTTTACATTAAGCTCTGATCTCCTGAAGCCAGTCATGTAACAACAACTTGGTGTTTAATCCTGCAAAGGGTAATTCTTCCATGTATCCTTAGTACTGGACTCCTCCATGATATAACCTGGTCTCACTTGAGGAACAGACAATATTCCCTGACCAACTCCTTTGAACTTGGACAGTAAGTGGTGTTAATTCTCCTGACTGTACCGGGCAGAGAATGATTCTGTTCTGTGATCCAGCCCTTCTTTTGGAAATCCAGCAGCTCCAGCTCACACCATTTTGAGCCCTGTCTGTGGAAGTCTCCTTGGCCTCCCTGCTATCCCCACCTGCTGGGATACAGGTCATTATGCACAAGGCAGATAGACCTTGCTTTCTTTCAGTACTAGATTTGATTCTTTTTCAGTTGATTTTAAGTGGGGAAACAGAATCATGAATACACCCTTTATAGGAAGAAAAGAAGCAGAGAGTACCCAGAAGTGTGGGCTACCCCTCAGCCCTTCTCCCTGCCCTCCTGCAGTCAGCTTTGCTCTCCCTCTCACTGTGGACAGGGACTGAAGAACACTGGGGACTCCTGGAGAACTCCAACCTAGAAACCAGCTCAAGCCTGTGGTAGAAGCAGGTGCTCACTGCAGCCCTCGAGGAACAGAAATGTAAATAAGGGCAAGTGTAAATAGGGCCAGCAAGTGAGAGCTTCTCCCCCATGTTGTGAGGGGTGTCCTCAGAGGGGACTGACGGGGGTGGTGTTGGCAGCCTGTATGATCAGGCAGCTTCAGAAGTGCCTGTAGCCCAAGGAAATGGCATTCCATACACTTGGGAGAGCAGGCAGCACTGCAGACACAACATAATCAAATAAATACATACACACTCACACCCTCCATAGGCTTCTCTCAGTTTTGTTGCTGCTGTGGTGGAAGTTTTCTTCCTCAGGATATTTTGAGATCCAGCCTGTGCTTTTTGAGGTTAATTTTGCAATACCAGCACCACATTTATAGTTGAGGGTATTCTGCAGCTATTCAGCACTGAGAGCTTACACACAGCTGGCAGAATGCTACCCACCAAAAAGAAAAAAGGAGGTTTAATTTCTTCTTTTTAATGGTGTCTCCAAGAGTAGACCATGAGGGGAAATGAGAAGATGAATTATGATCCATTTGTTTTCCTATCACTAAGCATACTAGAGAGGAGGAATCTGGTCTTTTAGATCCTACTTAGTAAAAAGGGGACAATGCTAGGAGAGAAAGACCTAGCTGTGGTCCTGAATACAAAAGTCTCAATAGGACGCTTCTGCTTAAAAGAAAGTTTTATTTCTTCTACCGCTTTTCTCTGAAAGGAAAAATCTAGACTTACTTAAGCTGTAATAATGGAATATCTCTTATTTCTCAGCTTGAGTCCTGTAACAGTTCACCTGCATTTGGAATCTGCAGAACAGCTCTTTCTGGGTTAGAAGTTACTTACTTAATCACGGGGTGAAAGTGGGAAGAGCCCCCTAAGCAGTTTTAGAGGATAAAGCCAAGACCATTTTTGAAGTCTGTCAATAAAATAGTACAAACATTAAGGGTTAGGCCTCTAATCTACATGCTGTGCCCTCAGGTTCTGCAGTGGGACAGCCCAACCCAGCTTTGGTGGCTGGGTTTGAATTTTTATCAGTCTTTCAGTCTCTCCTGATGGAACCGGTTGACTTGGTTTAAATACACAGAAATAGGAGCAAAATCCTGGAACTTACTTTGTCCCAAGCTATTGGCCAAAACTGTCTGTCAACGGAATGAAGGGATGTCTCATCTAAACCAGAAACTGTCTTGGAACACTGAGACCTTTCCTGACAAAAGCTTCACCAAAATAAATTGATTTCCATGCAAAACGTTTGGGCTTGAATCTCATTTTCCAAGGGAAAAGCATTTTGTCAAAAGATTGATGAGTTCTCTTTCTGAAGAGAGATGTTCTGAGTAATAACTGTGTAGGATGAGAAAATTTGAAAATCATGAGCCTCATCAGTGTCATTCAACAGATTCATTTTTACAGAAATAATTAACTTGACAAATGTACATAAGCATCCCCTGCTGGTTTGCAGTTATTTTCAGGGTCTAGTGAGTAATTAACACTGATCTAAAAGCAGCTGCAATTTATTGATGAGTAGTCTTTGCATATGAATAGATTTTGATCTGTGAATGGCTAATTTCTACGTCTGAATGAGATTTATCATCCTCTACTTCCCGTTAGAAAGCAATTCCAATTTCTGTGGATAATTCAGCATTGAACACTGCACTTAGATTGGAAGCCCTATTTCATTCTTAACTTGTTCTCTTGCTTTTAACATTGCCCAATAAATTCCACTGAAGCAGAATCTCAAGGCCCATCAAATGATAATTTTTGGGACTCTGAACAGTTAAATTATATGAACACAAGAAAATCTGAATGTTTTGTGTTATCTTTGTGCTTACTTCAAACCAGATACAAAATAAGCCTTTCTTTTTATGTGAGTACTTACAATATATGCAAAAAAAGCCATGATCACAACATATCCCTGTCAGTTTTAGTATAGGTAGATCAAGTTAAAATGACAGATATTATGAATGTCAGCCTGGAAAGCAGCTTTAATATGTACATATTCCCTGGGGCTACTGCAGGTATTTATGGTTAAGATTACTCCAGTTCGGTTTACTGACCTCTAGACAAGTAACAACATTAAAGGCAGAGGTGCCTCTAACACAGCCTGTGCTGGAAGCTCAATACACCCTCTACACATAACACTGGAAGAGCTTTGATGCTCGTGGTGTAGGAACTGCTCAGGAAGTCACTGCTCACAGAATTGACTGGCTGTTTCCAGCTCTGGGCAGAGGTATTTGCCCTAAGATTTGTGAAATACATTTTTCTTGGACAGTCTCTTGTCACCCTTTGCACAAAAGTTACTGTAAACAGGACAAGCATCCCTGTAAATTCCCAATTTCTCAACGATTTCCCATCCCCACTGAAAGACTGACTCGAATATTCTGTGTCTGATTCCCATAGCAGAGAAGAGGGGCCAGCACAGCTCTGTTAACATGGCCAGTATGTTTTCATTTCCCATCTGACCTTTTAGAAAACCAGCACAACCAGCTACCAATATTGCATTAAGAATTCCACAAGTGTGTTCAGAAGAGCTGTGAAATGCTGCATTTTGCTTGTTGAATAAGAAAAAACAATTTCAATCCACTGGTGGTCAGAGACACTTAAGCAATGAGATCATGTTTTTTTACAATCTCAGAATTTAGTATGTAATTGAAATCAGGAGAATAAAAAAACCGTCTTTTGAAGGCAGAATGTCTCTATAGGGGATGCATCCACTCACATTTGGAGACACAGGATACAGGAAGGTGGGAATGGTGCAGTTTGTCATAGTCAAAGAGGTAGGGTACAATAGAATTAAGTGACATTTTTCTTATAAATTGATAGTTAATCATGTAGGGTGTGGTGGGTGTGAAAAATAGGAAGAGAGGCAGCCACTGGATAAGAAGTGTTAGTGTGAAGGCTGCACTAGTACTTGAAGCACAAAACATTTCACCACCTGTATCAAAGAGTGATGGTCCTGCTGACCCCATGGTTCATCTGTAATATCTTTGACTCTAAATAAACACTTCAGTCAGTAATCCCTTCCATTTCCAATGATCCTGATCAGAGTATCAGTGCCATGGCACCAATTTAGTCTTAACAAAAGTGGTATAACAACCACATTTGAATCTGGACAACGCTCCACGAGTTTCTGATTAAGACCTAAATGCGTAAAACTTTATGTACCAGCAGTTCCTCATTAGCCTGCACTCAAGAATTTGAGTAATTCTTTGGTGAATAACAAACTTTCCACAAGCCCTTGTTAGCAAATCAGCTTTGAATAGGAGCAGCATATGCTGGTGTGGGTCAGAAATTCACAGGTTCACCAGCCCTGGAACCAACATTGTTTGCACATGCTGGTGGAACTGGGGCTGGCACTGCCGTCTCTCAGCTTTGTGTCTGGAAGGAGAACTGGGTCAAAGCAAGAACAGAAAAGGTAGGCAAAGCATTACTTTGGGATTTTGAGACTGAGGAAAGGCCTCTGAGCTTCTGGCAGTAAGTGAAGGAATCCAACACAAAGCCTGGGAGAGAAAGCAGGTTCAGAAGGGTGCTGGAAAACACCGTGGGAGCCACTCCCAGGCAAGGTGGGAGAGCCATCAAACCCAGGGAGCTGCCAGGGAGACTGAAGGGGTGGTTTAGGGGGAATTCAGCCAGGTTTGGGGGTGTTCTCACAGCTCTACACCGAGCTAGTCCTCACAGCTTCCTTGGCAGGTGGGAATGGCATTAACCAGCAAGGCAGGGCACTGGAAACTGCATTCTGAACCGGAGAGCTGCCTGTCTGCAGAGCTCTCCTACCATCCCTGGCCTTTGGAGCCAGAAGGAGCCCTTTCTGTAGACTGCAGCACTTTGTGCAGCAGATGCTCAGGTCTCAGCTGGTTCAGCTGCACTCTCACACCCCTTGGCTATTTCCTGGCGTGCAGGAGAAAGGTGCAGCAATGTGGAAACAACAGAGGAGCAGGTTACTTTAACTACCCCAATCTGGGCTCAGAGCCCTGTGTATCAGAGGGTGCTCAGAGAAAGGTTTCTATGGCTAGGATAGAGAAGGTTTTAGAGAAGATTTCCCTTGCATTCACTCACAGACACAAAACTACATTGGTCTGGGTTCTAGACAGATTCGAATCTTATAAATTGAATCTTGTATAAATCTAAAAATAATAATTTAATCATAAAATAGCATATCATGAATTTGAGAATCCTTACTGTTTTTTCAGACACAGGTTCCTTCAATTGCAGTAGGAGAAAGAAGCAGCTATCAAATTGTATTTTTTTTAATCTCAGTACATAGGATCATTGACTTCTGTAATGCAATCTAGTAGTATGTTCTCGGGCATAAAATTGCTACAGGAATCACCTCTTCTACGTGCCCATACACTCCCAAAGCATCACCTACCACTCACACAGGGGTGGAAGGAGTTAATCTGAGCAGAGAAAGAGGTAAAATGGCCATGAGACTGTACATCCACCAGCTTGAAAATTTACTGCAGGAACTGGGTAAATCCCTGGGTTCTGGTTGCTCAAGTCAAAGCTGCCCTACGAGCTTCAAGATCTGCCTGCTTATTTCTAAGCAGTGTTTATTTAATGTACGAGCTCAGTGTGTTCAAAGAGCACCCAAAACTGTCACAGGGCTCTCTTACGTGCCTTGTGTTTCCACACAAAGAATTAGAGCTGTCTCCAGCCCACGTGTCAAATTAACTGTGGTATTTAAATGCTTTTCACAACTACCATGGTACCAATTTATCAGACAGTAAATACATTAGCTCTCTCAGGATCGTAACCGTGTATTTTGGTAAAACCATCTCCACAATTTAAAACAACAAAACAAGATTTAGAAATATGTATCCAACTTTAATATATAATCTGAAGACCAGAGTTGCTTCTGCATCTCAAAAACATTTACCTTTGATTAAATGGTGATTACAATCTCCCCTCAGATAAAATATATGTGTGTATATATTTATGTATATAATTTCTAAATCAAAGCCTTGCACTTACTGCATCTTCTGCATGTCATCTGATGGCATTGGGAACTGATCCCAGCATCCCAGAATGCAGCTTGGCAGGTATTAATCTCCTGCCTGTAATGAGCTCTCTAATTGCAATGCATTTTTCCCCCTTTTGAACTAGCAAACTAACCTGTAATTTTTCTTCCTCTCTGCCCAAAGGTAAATGAAATATCTGATACACCCAAGGAATTCCTCACCTGCTACAGGTGACTTCAGATTGGGAGTTGCCATCACCAAATAAGAATGAATTTACATGTAACCAGGTTTCAATAATATCCCCAGGCAAGACAGATCTCTCAGGCTTCCATTTTTATACTGTTTATTAGCTCTTATAAGAACAGTGAAGCCTGCATGAAATCCGCTCTGAGCTCCAACACAAGACTGAAACTGAGAGAGATTCTGATCATTGAGCAAGTATTGACTTGACTTCATAAGGCAAGAGCCTCAGTTTGCAGTTGCTGCTGCTCCCCACTGGCTCCAGGTGCTCAGCAATTCAGCACAGCAGCTTCAGCTTGACCCACTTTTTCTTCCCCACTGTGCAAAATCAGGGTTATTCTTGCATTTGGCACTTTGCCCACAAACAAATGCACTACAATGAAGTGTCTTCCACTGTCTCAGTTTGAAAAGATTCTGCTGTTAAGAAGAGTAGCTGGTAAGTCAGTGCCTATGGGAAAGTGGGGAGGAGGCTGCAGCATGAAGTGCAGATTAGCAAGGAGTGACAATGGGTCAAAAAAAGGGCTTGAACCAAAATACCAGGTCTTCTTCCCTTTTTCTCATTTGGAGAAACCCTCTGCTCCCTGCTGGCTCCTGTTATGGTGCCCATTCCTTCATCGTGGCCTCTGCCTTCTCCCACAGGTGGGAAAGTAGACAAGACACCAGAAAAATAGTCAATCCCAAGTTCCTGAAGTTTGACTTTTGGAATGCACAGAAAGGATGGGATTTATAACAGAAAGCCTTTACTCTGGACAGCAGCACTGCTTCCTCTGCCTGAGGTTTCAAGCTTCTGTGTCCAAACTTCTTCCATGTCATTTAGTTCTCATAACTGCCAGGTTCATTTCAAATCCAGTACAGATTTCCTACAAAATAGGTTAAATACTTCTCCATATGAGAGTTACAGAAGGTTACTCAGTTTTAGCTAGCTGGTTTAGGTATTGCTGAATTAGTGGACAAACAGATTAAGTTCTAGTTTCCCAGTTAAAAAAGTAAAATTATTCCCATGTATGTGAAAAGAAGTAAAAGTGAGAAAAAAATAACCTGGAGGTTGGGAAGACAATTTCAGTTCAGCTTAAGACAACATTGTCCTGGTATCCAAAAATACCTGTTTTTAGTTCAAGCACTTTCCCCTCATTTCAGTTGGCAGTGGGTTTGGGAATGACACACCCTGTTGAGCAGTGGGAAGCAGGATGGGTTCAGGAACTACCCTACATCCCCTGCCAACCTCACATCCCCTACCAGCACCAGGGGACACGGCTGGGAGCCGTGCTGAGGAGCCCTGCACTGGGCTGTGGGTTCTCTGCTTTTAGAACTCAAAAGGACACAGTAAATCTTGTGGGTATCATCTGTTTCAGGCAGCTGGTTGGCAAGGAGCTGTGGGAGACGATTCTCTGTGTGTGGTGCTTTGATCACATGTGGATGCAGTGGTTGGAAGGTTGAAGGTGTGTGTAGACACTTTACAAAAGCAAAATGAACCTACAGGTGCAGCTAAAAATAACCTCTGCTTAAAATTCAGTCAACTGGTTAAAAATGCTTGTAAAGTCCCAGTGTCAGAGAGGGAACCTGTCAATATTTAGCAAAAAGGTTTATTTTTTTCCTTTATTGCAGCTACTTTAATAATTGTTTCAATACTGACATACTGTAAAAGTGGGAGAGTTGGGGCTTGACTTCTATAGAGTGGTTCAGCTTTCAGATTTTTTTCTCCACCCCTGTGTACACAGTTTTATTTGTATGCAAACAATATTTGTGCAGGTGTCTACTTGGGGTTTGGGGCATGCAAAGCCAGGGCTTGCCAAAACTTTGCATTTTTTGTTTTTCTTTTCCTAACCAAACAATCATTTCACATACTGGAGTGTTTACGCACCACAGGGATGTATTCTGCCCTTTCAATAGAAGTCCACATTCTTTATGGGACTACTTATGCTTTGTTCTTGTACTGCAAATGAATAAGGGGAAAGATAGAATGGAATAAAATCTTTCCACGGAATTCTGGACTCTTTGTCTGCAGCCTCCCAAGTAAGAAGGTTTCTGTCTTAACCCCCTGACACTTCCTGCTACTGATAACTCCAGGGTAACAAAAAGGCGTGAGGCAAGGGGAGTGATTCCTGGTTTCAAATGTTCAAGGATGGAACAGGCCAAGGATCCTCAGACATGAGGTTCTTTAAGCAGGGACTTCTATGCACTTTCTGGGATCAAAATGAGCAGGTATTAAACTTGAGTGTCAAACTGAATGTGCTTGTATTCAGTGATTGCAAAAGTTAATATCATTCTGAGCACCAAAATGAACAGCTCCTCAATTAAACCTCCCGTGCAGAATGATTAACAGTGAAATAAACCCAAGCACATCTCGTGTGGGAGAACTGTGTGACTGCCAGGGGGGCCTTTGCAGTTTATCCTGGGAATGCTCATCCCATCCTTTGGCTCTGCAGGCAGCTGCTGCGCCTGAGTGTGGATTTATAAGGCACCCCCACCCTCATTCAGCTTTCCCAGGAGTATGATGGAGTATTTTTGTGCTTAGAAGGAAAATACAGCAATGTTCTAATGTTCCCCCACCTGAACAGAGGAAAAAGCTCAGAGCACCCCAGCACGTGGCACATCCAAACTACAGGCACAGGAATCCAACATCCAATGCCCCAAATACTCATCCTGGCCTTTCTGCTTCAGATTCTGAGGAAGTGTGGGATATCTGCCAGTGAACTGAAATACAGTATAGCTTTGGAGCTCAGAGGGAAAAATCCAGTGACACAACTTTGTGGGGAAAAAGAAACCTTACTACATTTCCATCTTGTTATTCTTTCTTCTACAGCCTGATTAATGGTCATCTATTAATGATTTGGATGTAGTAGAATTGAAGTTGGGAATATAAGTTGCTGTTACTATCAACTTGTAAACTCCTTCAAACCAGAGGACAATGTGTGCTCCATGGTCCAACACAAGCACATACCTCTGCCAAGAAAAAGGACACTGGGCAAAGGGCTTCTGATGGCTATTGTTTTGCACAGGTCTGTGTTTGTAAAAAAACATCCATTTCCAGTCATTTGGGTGGGGAACTTTCATGGAACAAGCTTGATTAGGTGCCTTCCTAAGGAGAGGATGCTTAGGTAATGGTTCAGTCTATCTCTTGCTCCAAATTTTTTACATATTTGACACATGAGTCAAAGTCTCAAAAATAATTAAATTTCTACAGTCTCTTGGAACTCAGCAACTGAAGACAGAAAAAGGGACCATGTTCATTCCTCAGCTGAAAGGACCCAGGCACCAACTCTCCTACTTGCTCTCCAGGCTGGCCAGTCCCCATGTACCTACAGCTGAATTAGCCACAATTAGCTGAATTAGCCATGGGCTTTTCCCGTGGGGGTGACACTGGAATGAGAAACACAGTCCAGATATCCTTATTTATTATAGTGGGAAGCAAAGGTGCTTTAGGGATGGGGCCATGTGAACGTGCAGTGAAGCTGCTTTAGTTTGCAGCTCACGGAGCAATGGGGTTTTTCTAACATCCTAAATGAACTCAGTCTCCTTGTTCTTAAAGAAGCAAATTGTGCCATACATGAGGCACCCAGGAATTAAAATACTGGGTGGAAGGATCCACAACATTCTGGTCCTTGGCTGAAGTTCATTTCACCATGGTAGGAATGGGCAAGGGTGGGGAATAACTTCTGATCCACCTCTCCCAGATCACTTTGATTCCCCAGGTTTACAGGGAATGAGAACGGCAGTGCAGCTGCTGGAGCACAATACGTTAATTCTGATTTTGCTGAGGAATAATAGCAGTGCAGTGATATAACTCTGCAGGAAACTGCCCAAAATCATAAAATGCTTCACTTTTTTTCCCTTATATCTGTGTCATTCCTTTTCCATTCATTGTTCTCAGCCTGAATTCCTCAGATAACTTCACTGGAGCCTCAGTTTTGCTGTAGATATGGAAAACTGCCCAGAAGTTTTGCTCCTTGCTTGCTCTGGCTGCTTTCCAGCCTCAATAGTACTCAAGATGCCACACATTCAACTTGCTCCAGCAATTATTCTTTAAAATACAGCAAAAAATAAAGGACACCGCACAAAATTAACACTGCTGTCACCTTAGCTCATGACCTCAGGAAGCAGCAAGTGAGTTGTGACCCAGATCTTTGGAGAGCAAGTTCTAACTCTGCTAGACTGGTGATGTGTGCCTGAAATACAGGCACAGGTGAAGGGGGCAGGGTCAGTACTTAGGTCAGGAAACACTGCAGATTTTGAATTACCAGTGTTTCTATGACCATCCAAACCCAAGGAATTTTGGCAGCACATGGACTGCGGTCTGAGCACGCACTGAAGTTTTCCCCAGCACCTGCTGCTAACAGTGAAAATGAATGCACAGACACTTGGGTTATATGTATTTATATATATATATGTAACCTGGCTTATATATATTTGTAAACAAAAACTAAGCTCACTTCTGTGGAACAGTTCTAGCTACAACCAAAAGGAAAAGTCCAGGATAACAGCTGGAGCTGCAGGAAGCATGTCAAGACAGTGAGCCAGCTGTGAAAGCTGCCTGAGGACGTGACACACAATATCCACCATATATCCAAGAGGTACGACCATGCCCACTTGACATTTTCAAACACAAAATCCCGATTTCTCTTGCTTATTATTTTCCAGCAGATTATTTGAGCTGTAAATCTTCATGCTGGGTCTCTTCCCCAAGGTGATTTTGTGTGTGTCTGTCCATCCGTATGGATAAAAGAGCAATTAAGAAGGTATTTCTTGAAGCTGTATTGTGCCCAGCCTTTCAAGCAAGTGCTTCAAATTTGGTGAATTAGTTGCTTGGGTTGAGGATGTGTCTGTAGACAAATATACTTCCACTTGCTGGACACCACTGGTTTTATTTCCAGGCTGAATCACTTGTTCATTTGCAGCCCTGGCAAACCACAATAATTAAGAGCATGGGCTGTGAGGGGCCAAGACTGCACCCACTGTCCTTTCTCATGCGGGAGAGAGAGCTTGGGTGCTGTAGCCCTGAAACCTGAAGCATCTGTGTCAAATCTCTGAAGAAACTTCTGCCTGTTCCCCAAATCCTGCCCCGTGATCACAGTTTGTGCTGTCAGAGACACGTGACAAAGGCATGAGCACAATGCCCAGGCTTTGCAGGGCACTTCTAGCACATCAGTCTTTACTCAGAAGGTACAGCAGAAAGACAATAAGATCAAGAAAGCAGCTAAATTATATTCCTGTCACTCCATTTCCTCACTACATTGGAACAGCTCTGGGACTGTGCCAAGCACCTTCCAGGTTTCTACAATTCTTTTTTGCTGATCTTGACCTTCTTTTAGAACTTCACCTTTCTGCTGCTCCTAAACATCTTTTTACTTTGATACCATTTTGTCCTGGATCTGGTACAAAAGTCTGCCTTTGTCTCACAGCTTTCCATGAGCTTGAGTGAGTTTATTTAGGTTCCCACAAGTGGAAACTGTGTGTCCTCCAGCAACTTACTGAGCCCCCACCTCAGTTTCCCATTTTGGAAAAGGGGAATCAGATTTTCTTGTCTCCTACCTTTTGCCTTGACCTCTGTGTCAGGTACAGCAATAGACGGGGTAGGGAAACCCAACACAGGTATTCTTTTTACTGAGCAGTGGAGGAAGGATTTCACCAGAACTGGATGCACAGAAGGAGAACTTAGACACACACATGACTGAGGGAGTTGAGAGAAGTTAAGATTCTGAGTGAGGCAGGAGCTCTAGACCTTCCTGCGATGAATGTCCTGATTAACACAGGCTTTGATAAGGAAGGATATTTTTTGATTTTCTTGCAATTTCTGACCTGCTGCCAGATATTGTCCAACCATGGATGGTCATTAGAAAGCTTGGGAGTTTTGTATTCCATCAGAGATTGTGGATGGCTGTTTTTTGTACCCTCAGAATCTCTCACTGTAAGGTGCACTTAATCAACCGTTTAGCTGCAAACCTGATGTGTTGCAAAACTATAAAGGAGTCTGCCAAGTTCATATATATAAGTAACAGGCATTTTGCATATTCATTTTCTGTTGGTTTTGGTTTAGAACACACGCAGCCTGAGACACAGGGAAACAGCTCCACATGCCTGCCTGATGATTCCTTCAGTTTTTCCTCTGCTGTACCTTAAAATATATAAGTCCAAATTTCTTCTACAAAGTTAGTGAGGAAAATTAAGAAATGTAAATTAGCAGTACAGTTTTTAAAATATTGAGGGAATGGCTGGAGCTGTGCCAGGGCAGGGTCAGGTTGGATCTCAGGAAAAGATTCTTCCCCCAGAGGGTGGTTGGCTCTGAGCAGGCTCCCCAGGGCAGTTTAAAACACCCACTTTGTGCTGGCAGGAGACCTCTTGGAGGTTTCTTTAGAAAGCACAGCGTGAGGTGCTGTTCCTCAGATCAAGAATGAAAGCAAATCTAAAACCTGCGGAACACCCCAGGCCAAGGTGCTGCGTCCTGAGGCTTCAAACTCTGCCACAGCCTCTTGGGCCCCTGAGCTGAGGGAACTCCTGGTGCTCTGGAGCGCAGAACTTCAGCGTTCCCAGCGCTGCCGAACCCCAGGGCCGGACTGTGGCACTGGGAACACGCAGTGCTGAGCACACACCGCCCCAGTCATCCTGCGGACACTTCCCAGGGCTCCCAGCACAGCCGCTCCATCCCTGCACCGGGGTGGGCACGGAGCCCACGCCGCATGTGTGTGTTCGTGAGTGTGTGTGTGAGTGTGTGAGTGTCTGTGTGAGTGTGAGTGACTCTGTGTGTGACTGTGTGAGTGTGAATGTGTGAGTGTGAGTGTGTGTGAGTGTGTGTGAGTGTGTGTGAATGTGAGAGTGTGTGTGTGTGTGACTGTGTGTGACTGTGTGTGTGTGTGAGTGACTCTGTGTGTGTGTGACTGTGTGTGTGTGAGTGTGTGTGTGAGTGACTGTGTGTGTGAGTGTGTATGAGGGTGTGTGAGTTTGTGAGTGTGTGTGACTGAGTGTCTGTGAGTGTGTGTGACTGAGTGTGTGTGAGTGTGTATGAGTGTGTGTGTGTGTGAATGTGTGTGTGTGAGTGTGTATGAGTGTGTTTGTGAGTGTGTGTGTGACTGTGTGAGTGTGAGTGTGTATGTGACTGTGTGAGTGTGTGTGACTGTGTGAGTGTGACTGTGTGAGTGTGTGTGACTGTGTGTGACTGTGTGTGAGTGTGTGAGTGACTCTGTGTGTGTGTGAATGTGTGTGTATGAGTGTGTGTGTGTGACTGTGTGTGTGTGAGTGTATAGGAGTGTGTGTGACTGTGTGAGTGTGACTGTGTGAGTGTGTGAGTGTGTGTGAGTGTGTGACTGTGTGTGACTGTGTGAGTGTGTGTGAGTGTGTGTGTGACTGTGTGAGTGTGTGACTGTGTGAGTGTGTGTGTGTGAGTGTGTGTGTGTATGTGACTGTGTGAGTGTGTGTGAGTGTGTGACTGTGTGACTGTGTGAGTGTGTGTGACTGTGTGACTGTGTGACTGTGTGAGTGTGACTGTGTGAGTGTGTGTGTGAGTGTGTGTGTGAGTGTAACCCTGTGTTCAGCCTCACAGTGCTTGCGGCACGCAGCTCAAAGCATCAGAAAGGAAGCAGAAACAAAGTCTCCTGCAAATAGGCTTTGATTAAATCTAGAAAGGATCTTTAAGAACAAATCAAAGCCAGGCAGTCTGAAGCCCGAAAATGGAAACTGGGCTGCTCAGGAACAGGCAGGCACAAGTGTTGCACTTCAAAATGCAACTTTGTACTTGGTAAAAATTAAACCTTGTGCTGGTTTAATATTTAAATGGAAAAAAAAGACAATTTCAAAGATGACTAGATTTTTTTCATCAGAAAATGAGGAAATTTCCACCAAATTCTTCATATGAGATTCATAAAATCCCCTTTAGAAATAGCACTGAGGCTTCTCTATCTGATCTCAGACTCATTAATTTATTCTTTTGAAGCAGGTTGAGCATGTATTTAATGCTGACCCTTTGGCTGGATTCACAAATCCATTAATCTTCCATATGTACAATTAAAAGTGCTGCAAAATGTGAAAGTCACATTCCCCCTCCTGTCCCTGCTGAGACTCACCAGAGCCTGGAACCTCTTCCCACTCCCAGTCAGCACCATCCAGGGTGGGTTTGATCCAAAGGAGAAGTACAGAGGACTGGGACTCCCCAGCCAAGTGCACCTGGGGTTACCAGTTCACAGGGAGACACAAGGAGCTGAGACAGTGGGAATGGTTTGGCTTTCCCAGAGGCTCCAGTGCATTCTTTGTGAGAGCAGAAATACCTAGACCCACAGGCTGAGCCCTGGAGTGTCACATGGGTGTCAGAGCTAAAAAAGGCAAACCCATGGGCTTAATTTAAACTCCCCCAGTATGTCAGTGTTTTCCCCCAGGACTGCCTGTGTGCCTCTTCCAAACTTTTCTACAGTTTTCCTGGAACTTTAATATCCCTCTCTCTTTGGGTTTGTACTTTTTCATTCTTTTATTTTTAGATTCAGTATTTCACAGTGGTCTGCAGAGTCTGCCTGACGCCAGCAAATGTAACTGGATCCCAAGTGCCTGCAAGCCAGGAATTGCAGCCATGATCAGCACGCTGCCCAGAGCAAAGCCTTGGCACTGAGCAGCACCACAGAGTCTCAATCCTCTTTTTATCTTCGGCAGGGCTTGGGAAAGGAAGCAAGAAGAGTTCATCAAAACGTACAGAATAGTTGGGAAAGGTTAGGAGTAAGTCAATAGAAATCGAAGATGCAAACAGGTCTGTCCTACAACAGATTTGTGTGAGCTGACTTCCAAAAGCAAGAGCAGGGGTTTACAAAAACCCCCGAGGTAACCCGGTAACAGGCCAGGCATGCACAGAGCAGACTGCCTTCAAAAAGGGCTTCTATCAGCAAGGTTGACTTCAGTGGATAAATAAGAATAGGCTGCCTGGCAGCAGGGTGTTGCTGGCACTTATCTCCCAGGTCACATTTTCCAAGTTATGATGGCTTGTTTGATACACAAAGAACTGCAAATCCCAGCTGTGTTTGGGATAAATATGGGCCACATCTTCCACCCAGCCTTTGGTGAGCAGCTCTCAGGTTTTTACCTCACTCTTCCACGCTGTGCAACTGGAATAAACCTGGTTTAATTACCTTGCTTGAACTTACTTTTTAGTTTTCTGTCACTTCTGGCCCTGTAGCAGAGAACAAAAGGAAGGATTTCGTTGTTATCTGATTGAGAAGTCCTTCATCTTAACTATTCTAGGATCTGTAACTATGGTAACTAATGTCTCCAACAGAATGTGGCCTCTTGAAGGAAGAAGAACGAATTTGGAGGCAGTTCTGTCCCAAAGGTGACACGGTGAGTCAGCAGCAGAGCCCAGATTAGAAGGGAGAGTTCAGTCTGCCCATCCCAGTGCAGCTCCACTGCTCCTGCAGCACCTCCAGGGAATAAAGTTCACGTGGCTGGGTGGGAAACACTCAGTCCCCGCCCTCACACTGCACCTTGGTGTTTATCCATGGTTTGGCAGAGTTCATTGCTTCAGTTGCCAGGACAGTGTAAATTAAGACAACAGAAAGCATCGAGCTCGCCCTGGAACAACAGACACCCCCACAGCAGAGCTCCACTTGCAGAGAAGAACTGGGCAGCCAGGACAATGAATCTACACATGGTGTGTCACACTGACATGGCTTGAAAATGAATTCTTTACAAGGCAGCTTCTCTGTCTCTTCATAAGTAACAACTGCAGAGTAAAGGAACTGTAAAGCAGAGTTCCTGAACAGAGCAACCAACTTTATCTGTCAGTTTTCTCCGCTGCATAAAGAAGGTTATGGGGTTTATTTTTATTCCTGGCATATTTAAAAGAGGTCTAGGCAAATAATGTGACATGAGCACGTTTGCTTGGCGAAGATGGCATTCAGTATTTCATATCTGCTCACCTCACTGGAGGTAGCTGTGCCAGCTGTATGTGATGCCACTTCACACACAGGCAGGAAGTGTTCTCCTTCACTGGTCTGCTGAGCATGAACTGGGAAGAGATCATAAGAACATACCCTGTATTCTCCTGGATCCTCCTCCTCTCATTTTTCAGATACTCCTTGTATCACATTTCATTGTTTCTCCTTGGTCCTCCTCCTTCAGGGTTAACCCTTCATTTTCATTGTCCCAATTAGCAAACTCTTAAAAGGAACCAAAGGAAAACTGATATTATTTACCCCCAATTGTGAATATCACAGTTTAGGAGCTGCTGTTGCCACTGTGATGCTGCAGTGTCTCATCACCTCAAGCATAACTGAAGTGGAAAACTTCCTAGTCTCCTGTAACTTTTCCATTTAATTATTTTTTTAACCCAGATTTTTCCTTAAGTGACCCAAACCCTTCTCTTTCTCTCCCTGCTGCTTGGCTGGTAGTCTGAGGCACCTGCTTGAAAGTGCTTCAAGTCCTGGTTTAATGCTGAGTCAAAGGTTTGCCCATTGGCAATTTGCCTGTTGCCTGTTGCCTTACTCTGTTTTTTTAATTGGAAAAACAGTAACAGTGATTTTCTAAGGGAGTTTCTGATCTGTGGTTTGGGGTTTTTTTCCATTTTGTAACACTCTGGATGTGCATAGATTATGTCAGGGAGTGTGAGCTCAGGAGTCTGAGAAATCCCTGTGGTTGATCCACTGGGCTTGGGGAAGGCGCTCCAGGCAGAAAGTCCAATGAATGCTGAGAGAGAATTGGTCTCTGGACAACTGGGAACAGCTCTGGACTATCCACCACCAAGGAACCCCCTGAGGTGAGCACAGCCTGAGGTGTGATTGGCATTGGAAAGCATAGAATCATGGAATTGTGGAATGGTTTGGGTTGGTAGGGACCTTGAAGACCATCCCTTCCACTCCCTGCCATGGGCAGGGACACCTGACAACAGAACTGAAAATAGACTTTGAAGAAATCTTCAGTAATAATGATTTCAGAACTCTGATTATTCCAGCAACT
>JAWWLV010000024.1:19246264-19258389 GCA_035041135.1 Platyrinchus mystaceus
TTCCAGGGATCCAGGGGCAGCCACAGCTTCTCTGGGCAACCTGTGCCAGGGCCTCCCCACCCTCACAGGGAGAAATTTGTTCCTAATATCCAAGCTAACCCTACTCTGTCAGTTTGAAGCCATTCCCCTTGTCCTGTCACCCCAGGAGACTATTGTAAATAATCTCTTCCATCTTTCCTGTCATTTCCTTTCAGGTGCTGGAAGGCCCCAATTAGGTCACCCCAGATCCTTCTTTTTTCCAGGCTGAACAATCCCAACTCTCTCAGCCTGGAGGGGCTCCATCTCTCTAATCATCTTGGTGCCTCCTCTGGACTTCCTCCCAAGCAGGTGCGGCCAACAGGACAGAAAATGTGGTACTCTCAGCTCAGCCAGTGGGGCTCTGCCCTGCTTGAGAGGAATATTCTGTGAGAAAGCATGGATGGCCACAATGCAAGAGCCAGAGTATGACTCTGAGGTATATGTTACAACCTGTTTAATACATGACCTCAGTAAAAGAAATTTCGGTGTGGTCTGTGTTTATGTCCAGCTTTGCATGGACATGGCAGTGCTTTTTGTGTGATGGATGTGCAAAGGGGTTCGTGCTGGGCATGGAATGCCAGATATTCTAGGAAGCCTCCAGGGCAGCTTAAGGCAGTTTTGGAGAGAAAACGGGGTGCTGCTTAGTTGAGTGAGCAGTAAGGGCTGAATTAGCACTTCTGGTCATAATTCATCTGCTTTTCGCATTCCTGACTCCAATAAATATGGACGAGCGAGGCCCTGAGTGCAGGACACACAAGAAGCCTTAAGCTCCTGGCATGTAAATATTTGTGAAGCAGCCAGTGAGTCCTATGCATCAGGGTAAACACCAGTTCTGCTGTTGCATTCTCAAATACAAGGCTATTTTATTCAAGCCCTAATCTGTGTGCTGTGTAGCTGCCACTAATAAACAGTTTCTTTACAATTAATCTCTAGAGAAAGATTGTTTCCTACATACCCTGACGTGTTCCTTGCAGGAACTTTGCTCTTTGCTTCCCCGGCTTATTCTGTTTTTTGGACATGGTAAAAACCTTTAATGTAGGAACCTGTACTGGGGAGAAGGCAAGGCTTAAAACCAATGATATGGAGATAACTGTGGAAGGCATAGATAACCAAGTTCAAATCCAAAGGTTTTATTCGGTCCTGTAACTTCAAAGACAGCAATTTTAATTATGTTGTTGAGAGGGGATGAGAGTATCCACGCAGTCTGACTTGCAGCACCTACGTGTGGGGTCTCCAAGGAAAGAAGTGGACTCTCATTTTTTATTTAAGTTACTTTCTGGAAGATCTTGTCTCTTTTTTTGAGTACAGAGTGTGCCAGGATGAGCAGATCCAAACCATTTCACATTAATTCCTTCAATATGAGGAATTTGCTGTAGACTGAAGACTGGGATCTCCTCTCTCTTGTTTCACTGGGAGAGAAAAATTACTCATCTGTCAAATGTTAACCAGACCCAGCTCCCTGAGCTGTTTTGCTCAATACATGGTTTTCATTGACACATTTTTAAATGCAGTTCTAGATCACAGCTATAACATGCCTGTCCTTTATGCCATCACCCAAAATGCTTCAATATCTACTTTCCTAAGCATTTTCTTCATAGAGGGAAAGAAGTGTACTCCTCGTTTCTTATGAACTGAATGCACCAGTAGACTGAACACTCACTTATAACATGTACTTTCTACTACCTTTGATCTCATTTTTTGCGTGCAGGGAAATGATCTGAATTAGTTCAGTGGTGAAAAAGCATTATGTATACAAAGACTATTTCCAAGGAGCTCTGTTATTGACTTGGACTTGCTTCCCGAGTGTTGTTACAGTGTTTTTACTTGGTTTCTCTATTTTGGGGGTTGATTTATGGCTGTTTATGCAGATCAGAAGCCTGAAGGAGGTAAGTGCTTTCAGAGGTGCAGGTACAAGACCGGGGCAGGGCAGACAAGCAGATGCCTGGATGTCTGCAGCAAATAAGAATCCTGGCTGCAGTTGTCATTACTAAACTGAGCAAATACGTTATGCCAAATGAAGTAATTTTAGCTGATTTATTACAGTGCTTAAAGAAGTTTTGGGTTTTTTTCAGAATCGAAGTAGGCTACTCTATCTATTCCCTTTTCACATCTCATCTTCTGATAGACAACTGCAAACCCTATTGACTAAAATATGCCATTATTCTTGTAGGTTAATCAGCCATTGGAATGGGCTGCCCAGGGAGGTGGTGGATTCTCCATCCCTGGAGGTGTTTAAGAAGAGACTGGATGTGGCACTTAGTGCCATGGTCTAGTAACTGTGGTGATAGTGAATCAAGGGTTGGACTTGATGATCTCAGAGATCCTTTTCAACCCATCTTATTCTATGAACAAAAATAAAAGCAAAATAACATTAACAAGTTCCTGTATTTCTTACAAAAATTTCTGTACCTGGGCACTTTGATATTGAGATGATGCAATAGTTAACATTTTGTTTGTCTTTCTCACCCAGGCTCTCAATGCCTTTGAAATCTCCATGTAATATGCATTGTTTATAGTGGGGACACTGAAAACCAGGAACCAAATCTGAGCAGGGGAGTGAACTCCCATATGACTATTATATCATTTAGAGGTATCCGCAGCCTCTCACTTTCTTAGAAGAGAACAATCACACAATATTGCTACATAGAAAACTACATTTTTTGTACGTCTGGGGCAAGGCTGAGTCTGAAAATGATAGCCTGAGACAATGCAGAAGTAATATCAGTGTGGAGAAAAAGAACTCCCTTTTTTCCCTTTTCTTTCTGACCTCATAAAACTGATGGCTTAAAATAAATCTGATGATTCTGATAGTTTTGGGTGTCAAGAGTTCATTCCTGAGCGCAGCAGGAAGCACTGCTGGGTTTCATAAACTGCCCTTATAGCAATTCAGCAGCTCAGCAGAGGCAAAACCAGGGAGAAGATTCCAGAGTCCACAGTTACACTTGAGTTATAGTGAGGATTTGTGGGAAAGAATTGTAGGTTTTATTCTCTCCACCACCATGAGACCACTGATGAGTCCTGTGTGATGCCATTAATAACCTAATCAAACAATGCAGTATTGGATGTTACACTGTCACCGTGGCCAACACACCATCCCGAGTGCACAGGGCAGCAGGAAACACACAGAGCTGGGATTCTGAGAAACCTGTACTTGCTCTGTGTGTCTGGGAGATGTGAAATGTTACAATTGCAGGTCCTTCTGAGCAAGCAGAGGTTTCAATGCAGACCGTGCTGTGCAGCACTCCTGCTTAGATCAGGCCAGGCTTTCAATTGACGCGGTCAGAACAAGGACTTCAGACTTTCCCAGCTGTTCATTCCTCCTTATCCCAGGCCACAGCCGCAGGGAAAGCAGCTCCAAAGCATATTTGCCTTCATGATACAGGTCAAGAGCCAGGATGAGAACAAAGACACTCCTTGGTGCTGATAACGACTTTTTGTGGTTGAAACTGCATCCTTGATGTGCAGTTGTTTTATGTGGCTCCATCTCCTCCTGTTATCAGCTAGGAGAAAGTGCTGGAGTTTCTCTCCTGGTGGATGGAGGCTGACTCCTGATGGGGCTCGCTCCCACTTGTACAGAGAGCTACAAAAGCTTCTCCAGTAAGTCTGCTTTGTGGAGGACTCTGAAGGAAACTCCAGTCAAAGTTAAAATAGCTGTTAAATTTCAGATCTAAGAATCTAACTACTTAGTAACAATAAGAACTTTATTTATTGGAATCATATATTCTAACTATACGACCACAGACAGACCTTTGTTTGAATTACAAGACAATCAGGGCCACCCCTGACATCTCACATGGTGCTTCTTGGGCAAATTCAGAGCCAGAGAATTTGACACAGACCCTTTAGGTTTTTAATGTGACTTTTGGGAGGTTCTGGGTCTTGCTCAGGACTTTCCTTAAAGACACCAAGAGGTGGGAAGTGAAGCCTTCCAGGGATGAAAAATTGTGGGAGGGGTGGGTTGTACAGCCCCTGCAAGAGTAGTACACAGATGAGAAAAGGAACCATTTGCAACTTTTGAGTTCAGATTTCTCTAAGCTCAAAGAACAGAGCAGAAAAACAAGTTGTGATACAAAAAACCTCCAGTCAATTTTAATGTTTAGATTATTCCATGGTAGCGCCAGCTAATGGTGGCTACAAATGTAAAACCTGACTTCTGCTCTAATCGGGACATTCTGGGTCTCTCTGCAGGACTTCAGTCACCTCAAACCATTCCTGAAGTTCCTCAGACAGAAGGAGGGTGCCCAGGAAACAGCAGCACGTGTGTTCAGCCGAGGGGGTGACTTTCTAGTAAGGCAAGGGCCGCTGGTTTCTGTCACGGGTTAAAGGAGCTGCAGTCACACATCTCCAAACGCTGTCTATGAAGGATGAGTCAGGAGAACCCTGCCTGCCTCCAGCCTTTCTGGGGAACAGGCCGACTTGGCAGCTGATGGAGAGACTTGTTAGCAAGAGGAACCAGAGCCAGGCACAGCGGAGCGGCGCTCGCGGTGTCCCGGTGAGCTCGGTCAGGCTCCCGGCCCGTGTGCCGGCACATCGCCGGGGCAGCGCTCGCCGCCCGCTCTGCCCCCACCGCCGGGGGTACCTGTGCAAAGGGCTTCTGGAAAATGCCCAGCGCAAAGCCCGCGGCTGCCGTGAGGGCTGAGCCATTGTTCGGCACGGCTCAGTTATCTGACACCGCGCTCCATGGAGGTGAAGTGAATGTCAGCCTTTGCAGGGGGGGGTGCCGGGCCCCGAGCGCCTCTGCCCTCGCCGTCCCCCCCGGCACGGCTCCTTCGAGCCATCGCCGTGACTCGTCCTACTGCCTGAACGGCCTGGGCTATTCCACACTGGGTCTAAATTCCAAATAATACCTACCCCTAAGGCTTCTGATATAAAGATAACCAGGCTCTTGCAGATTCGGCAACGTGCTGATCTGCTTTCCATATTTTTCTGCTTTTCAGCCAGTCTGACGCGGCCAAAGGCGTCTGCTGACTCAGGCCCAGCATCTCTGGCAATTAGGGGGAGTTCTGTGTCTCCGGCCAAGTATCCAGAAGAGGCAGAGGGTCATTCACTGGTGAAAGAGGCACTGGGAAGTACTGAGGGCAGCTATCAAACCAGAGCGAAATTCCAGCTTTAGTGCAGTGTTAAATCAGAAAACTCTTTAACTGAG
The DNA here is from genome assembly GCA_035041135.1 of Platyrinchus mystaceus. Taxonomy (NCBI): domain Eukaryota; kingdom Metazoa; phylum Chordata; class Aves; order Passeriformes; family Tyrannidae; genus Platyrinchus; species Platyrinchus mystaceus. The sequence goes on from JAWWLV010000024.1 coordinate 19,251,429, forward strand.
AGGTGTTCCTGCATCTCTGGATTTCCAGGTTTTGTATCCAGGATACTTTATGGTGTGTGCAAAGAGCAAACAACAGCATCAGCTGAGGTTTACCTTGCAGGGGGAAGTGCGCAGTCAGAGCCAAGGTAGAGTGAGTGAGAGCAATGTGACCTTTACAAATCCACTCATTTTTGCATTCTCAGAGGTTTGGGGTCATTCCTGTTTCTCCCACGCCCCTCCTGTAGAGACACTCAGATGGGAGAGCTTTTGCACCATCTGGAGGAAGGAGCTATTTGGTTTATGCATCCAGATTCTCAGATGGGCTCAGTGCAGGGGTGCTGACCACGGGAAATCCAATCCCCAGCTCTTTGTGCCATGTTTGCACCAACCCCCTTAGAGCTGATCCATGTCTGGAGAGAAAGTCTTCCAAAGCAACCTCAGCCAGTCTGGGTGAATTGAGAGTCACTGAGAGCTTGTTCCCCTCAGTTCAGACTTTGGAAAGATGGCTGGAGTTGATTAGGAATTTTTGGTAACCAGAGGGCAAAGTTTTTTATCACAACATTAAAGTCTCTTTCCTTTCTACTCCCACTTTTGAATAATTCACAGTTGAAAACTCATTTCACTTGGTCTTTCAAACACAAAACTTGGCCTTTGATCTAGAACTAAGCATGGAAAGCTTTGACCCAAGAGGAATGTATTTATTGAAGCTAGAAACAATAGAAACAAGGGTTTAGACTGAGTACCAACCCTGCATTTTCAGAGGCTACTGCCTGAGTTTGCTGAGGTTGCGTATAAAGCTTCAGCCAAAGGATAAAGTATAAAATATTGCATTTATTGGAGCTATTTCTGTGCAGTTCTTCACCAAATCATGAGTTAGGTGTTCTAATAGTTTTACGTTATTAACACATTTTGAGCCCTTTTCTCCCCTTGCCAGGGGGAGTTCTGTACCTGGCAGAGAAGTGTCCCAGGACATAGAGAGCCAAGGGCTGAAAGCGAGGAACTTTCCAGCCCCTGCATTCTATTATTAGTGCCTGAGAGCTCCTCCCCAGGAGACAGGGGTTCCTCTACAGCGGAGAGCTTCAAGGGAAATGTTTGAGACAGATCATCATTAAATCCACTGAAGATCCAGTGATGTGAATGTACAAATTCAATGTGGGCCCCAGTCAGGTTTATTTACTTCTGGGTTCTTTCCAGCATTGAAAAAAAACCAAGGGATCTTTTCAACCTTCAGAGAAGGACATGAAACTGTACCGACTTTTTTCTAATACTGCCCTAGTAATTCTTACATCTTCAGATGCCTAGAGGAGATCTGTACCTTTGGTGTCATCCTATAAAGACACTACTGTGGGAGGTTGCAACACAACCAACTATTATTTCATGTATTTCCAGCTGAGGAAAAAAATGAGCCAACAATCACTGAAATCTCAGGGCAACCACACAGAGCCCAGAGCTGTGAAATGTAGACTTGAGCCAGTCCGCACCAGCTGGGCAGGGAACTTGGATGCTTTTGGTCCATAAAGGCAGCATTTCCAGCAGCTGGAAGCAGCCTGGCACAACAGGTTGGAGTTTCTCTGCATGTCCCACCGGAGAACATGGAGCAGCACAGGGTACAGCTCTGCACTCAGCAGCACTGAGGATCAGAGAGGGGTTGTGTTGTTCAGGGCTCACCTTGTGAAATTGGTGTCTTGTTCTGAGTCTATTTTTTATTGATTGGCTGGTCTAGTGGGATTTATGCCCTTCCCTCATTCTGTCTGAATGCACAGAGAGCCAGAAAAATCACTCCCTGAAGTTGTGGTCTCCATTCTCCAAATCACCTGCTGTCCCCCTCATTCCCAATGGTTGTGTGGAACACCACAAACAGTCCCCAGGAGCAGGGCAGTGCTGCACAGCAGGGATACATTAAACTGTTGGGCTTGTAAAGCTGCACTAGTTGAGCCCTAGAATTTCAGTGGACTAAGAACTTTGTATTGCTCTTGAAAGAGGTTCCATGAGAATGCACAGCCAGATGTGACTCGGAATATCCCAAGGGAACAGAAGGAGCCCCTCTGAATAGGTTGTGGGGCATGTACTCAGTGACAGTGGTAACCACCAACACTCTCTTCAGCTTCCTGCTCTGCCTGTCAGCCACAACAAACCCATCAAATAAATGATGCATTTGGGGGCACTGCTCCACTTGCACTTACACAGAACAGCTTTGTGTTTTCCTTTGTTGTCTAATAGCCTGTCTATGGTGCAGTGCTTGGCAGTGAACAGGTACTTCTAACACCCAGAATCATCACTAGAAATCAGAAATAGGAACTGAAAAAGATCTTCCCATCACAAGGATCCAATATGGATAAACTTGAGATTTTTTGTAGCAAAACACACATCTGTGTAACTGCAGATGGCTTTTATGAGGTTGCACAGCTAAGAACACATTGCCTTATGCTCACTGCAAAGCTGTAATAAAGTGAAAATACAAATGTTTCTGTTTTCTTGTCCAACAGAAGAAATAAGATGCTGTGCTGATATGTCAGTACCACTGAGTACACTCAAATTTCTCCCAAGATTATTTTGATAGATGTTCTTCTCACTCCCTGGTGAACAGACTCAAAGTTTTTCTCCCTTGAGAAGGGAACCAAGCTTTAATTTCTGTTGAAAACAGAACAAGTCAGTCTGGGACCTTGCATCATGTTCTCATTGTTGCCATATTTCCTTTCCTGTGCATATCAATAACAATCTGAAGATATTAGTTCAAGTGTCCACAGCTTGTCTGGGGAAAGCTGCACTGCACATCCAGGCTGGGGAGGGCATTTGGCTAGCCCTGGATCCCTCCAGGAATGGACCCAGAGCTGGGATCCACAGAGGCTGAGGATCAAACTGATGGGCACTCCCTGTATCCTGAGGATAACTGTGTCATTTGGGAGATTGGAATCACTGTCTCCCGCAAAACACACATCCTGCATGGACCAGCATCTTCTCCAGTGACAAACTTTCAGACTTGAGCTCAACCAGGGGACCAGTGAGGGTAAATCCTGCCCTCTCTCCTCATGACTCAGAGCAAGGGCCAACTTGCCATGTGAACACTGAACCCTCAGAAGGCCAAGAGCCTTGTTTAATGCCACAGGACAACAAAGTGGGTTTGGCTGTGAGAGCTCCTAAACAAATCACTGATATCCTGGTATTAATCCAGGATTTTGGCTCACTGTCAGATTACAGACTGGCCTGGACAGAGTTAACAATAATTTCCCTCCTGCCCCGCAGAAAATTCTCCTGCACAATATCTGCAGGTAGCTGGAAACAAATATCTAGAGATCCAGGAGTATGGGGGCATCTGAGCAGCGCTGCAGCTGCAGACAGGCAGCAACAAATTCCTCTGCTGGCTGTGTGTAAGGTTAATGCTGGCTGTGGGAAGTGGGATGGAGGGGTTAAGGGGCTGGATATCCAAAGTCAGTCTTTCAGATTACTTTATTCAAATCCTGGATCACAAATGTTTTCAGAACATTTTAACAAATTTAACTCCTACTTGTCTCAGTGGTGAGTTCACTGGTACTAAGGCTGTGCTGGAGCTGGCACGTCATGACTCTAGACTAAAAAATTCCAGCTACAGGGATATAAAGAACATGTGGAAGTTCCTGCAGCCAAGTGCTTGCAATCCATAAACCACAAACTGTCTCTGGCTGGTGGGGATGGGAAGTGCTGCAGTTCATTAGCGAGCACAGCTGCACAGGGGGTGGGGGGGACACAGTTTGGGGTGTTCTCGGAGCCTGTGTGACTGAGCCATGGCCAAGTCATTGCCACGGCACAACGGGCTGTGCTGCTGTGATGCCGTGCAGGGACACTGGCACAGTTGTGCTCCTTGAGCTGTGCAGTCCATGGCCCAGAGGATGTGTGTTTGTAATGAACTGTGGGATGAGGCCTGGGAAACAAGCACAGAGGTTTATACCTTTCACCTAAACCTCAGCCCGCGGAAAGCAGCAAAAAACCCCAAAAGCCATTATAAAAAAATCAAGCTGCATTTCACATTTCGCTTCCAGCTGCAGGGAGTGAAGCCTGGCAGAGCTGCCAAACAACGAGGCCAAATGAATACCTACTCAAAACAAAAGTACCAGAGCAAGCAGTTAATATCTAATTCTAAATTAGAGCTTCATTTCTTGGAAGTCATCTGTGAGCTGTCCCCTCACAGAAGGTTACAGAGTGCCTGGATATGATGTAATTGTTCTGGCACTGACAGCCTGCTGAGAACTAACTCTGCTGGGATTAGTTCATTCCTATAACTGAGAGACTGAGTGAATCTATAGTGTTGTCCAGATTAGGGCACAGAACTAGAAAGAAATTCCTTGGACCTCAGGTCCAGTGCTCCTCCTTTCACAAAGAAATTCTCATTATCAATGAGATGATGACCTGCTGCCTCAAATTCATTGTTTTTTGAATCCTGTCTGACTTGATGGGGAAGGCTGAAGGATAATTTAGGAGTAGTTGTATGAATGAGGCCATCACCATTTTCACTATGTCAGCTGGTAAAAACTTGTTTATTCATGAATATCACCCAGTTTAAAATACAAAATGTGACTAATTTTCTTTCTTTTTAGGCTGCCTTCTTTAACATTCAGATGGGAGTATGTTTGCTCAGAGGGTGAGAGTACAACCAAGATGTGGTGACTTTACTGTGCAGTGCACAAGCAGTGGTGTTTGAAAATCAAATGTTACGGTATTTTTGCAATGGGAGCCTCCATGAAGCATAGGGTGAATGGGATTATTCTAATACCTAAATCTCCAAGTTTTGTCTCTTTACATTTGCTGCCATTTGGTCTGTTCCAATGAGTAACAACATAATCACATTTAGAATGATAATAAATTTGAAAAGCTGGCAATCCTGAGCATTTGGTATTTCTAGAATGGAGAACTGATGGTACTTTAAATGTAACAAGTCAAGCTTGCTGAAATTTTTCCAGCCAGGAGAGCTTTCCATCAGAAAATGTTGATTCAGTGGAAACTTATTGGACTATTTCTGGTCAATCCCTAATCTTAGCAACTCTCTTTATGCTGATGTGAAGTGACTCCTGTTTAACTGATACTGTGGATGGCTCCTTCTTGCTCCTTTTCTCCTGCAGCTCAGCAAAACAGTAGGTGCACCTTTGGCTCTCTGGTGCTGTGCTGCTCAACATGTAGGTACAACTTATTTTTAACAGTAGTTTTAAGTATTGACGTTCTTTTTTTTCCCCTCAAAAGAAACTTGCAGGTCTGACCACATGGTTGCCACACTCTGGTTTATTTGCCTCCATTTATGCTCCACTGACATGACCCATAGGGTATAAATTGAATTATCATCACTCACATCATTAGACCTTCCCTTTGTCAAGTGGCTCCTGTGCATCCTGGGAATAACACTGTCCATCCTTTTGCTTCCAGGGCAACCTCCCTCTGTGTTTTCCATTGCTCAGAGTAACTGCTGAACACAAGGAATGCTGCTGCCTGACTTCTTGTGAATCTGAGCATGGGCAGTCATTCTTGTCTTCAGACTTCCATGTCTGTCTAATATTGTAGCCAAAACTCCCCTTCTTACTGTTAAAATTACTAATTTTTGGAGTGTCTCGGGCTCTGCTTTGTCCCTTTCCTCACTCCTGCTGCAGTGCTGGTTCTTTTGTCTCTCTGGCACAGTGTGGGACACAAGAGCTGCCTCCCGAGCAGCTTTCCTGGGCCTCATTAACTCATGCTGAAGTTTCATATTTCAGATGCCAGTTTAAGGCTTTGGTCATAATCTTCAAAGTAGTTAATGGATCAAGCCTTAGCTACATTAAAGTATGAATTTTGATCTGTGAACCATCGTGACAGCTGCATTTCCTTGGGGCAATGTAGATTACAAAGCCTAGGAGGAAGGGTGGGAAAGGGAGGAACGGGGTGATCTTAACTGAGAGGAGCAAGGGATGGAAGCAATACTCAGAGGATGTGGTACAGATCCAGACCTTTCAAAACTGAACCACTCAAAAAAGTGATTTCCCCCTGTCTCTGAGCAAACAAACAGCAACACCTCAGCACCTCATTGAAACAAATCCTGAGGACATTTTTTCCAGAGAGCCACCAGAAATTGCTACAAATTGAGCTTTAAATGCAAAGTTCTCAAGCAGCCAAGTGCTAGAACAGCTTTTCTCCCTTGTCTCCAGACGTGTCCCTGCATTCCCAGAATGCCCCAGTGGTAAGAGATTGTCTGGATGAAGCAGAATCAGCACCAAAATTAATGCAAAATATTCAAATAGAAACAATCAAATACAGATGAGTAGTCTCTTCTTTAAGAGGGACTTTCTGTGAAGCTGAGGATGAATATAATGCACAATTTACTTTTGAAGATAAACCAGAGGTTTTCATTCCTATTCTAAGCTAAATTAGTGCATTTCAAGCTCAGCGTTCATCCAAACACAAAGGTCCCACTTGGTTAATCTTCCACGGAGGTTTCAACCAACTCAGTTAAACTGGTATAAACACTTCTGTAAAGACTCTTAGTTTATGTCAACTTGGAATCTATTTATGGCAACCCAAAATAAGCTATTCTTACACTTGACTACAAATGTCAGCCAACATCTTGCACCGAATTTGGCTGAATTGATTTAAAATAGAATCTCATATAAATTAGTGCAACTTCCCTGTAAACTGGAACCTTCTCTGGTTCGATCCCCGTGTCCCGCATGGCACGTCCTCCCTCTCGTGGCGGACATGGAGACTCGCAGTGTCGGGAACGCACGTGAAAGCCCTAAAATGGATTAATTGGGCTGCCCTGAGCCACGGCCTGGCAGCAGGGACAGTAAACCGGCCCTTATTTTGGTATTCAAAGGTAAATGAACACAGCTTTAGAAAGAGAGATTTGCAAAATACTTAAGTTGGTGATTTGAAAAACAGAATTTACAATCATTTTGGAATAAAGTTACTACTAAATTATCAGTAAACATTGCTTGTTAAATTTCTATATTAATAATATATTAATAAAAATGTACTAGACTACTAGTAT
>JAWWLV010000024.1:19258950-19284140 GCA_035041135.1 Platyrinchus mystaceus
AGTTGCTGGAATAATCAGAGTTCTGAAATCATTATTACTGAAGATTTCTTCAAAGTCTATTTTCAGTTCTGTTGTCACCAAACTTGGGATTTTCTGACCTTTGGGGGGATCTATAAACAAGTTCAGTCTAACAATAATAAGCCCAGTGACATAGCCCGGTCCAGCCCATGGTGACCAACCCAGGCCACACCCAAGGATGGTACCTGGGTTCAACCATGAGTCCAGAGCATCCCACAAACTCACAGTGAAGGACAGGGCCAACAGGTGAGTCCTCACATCAGGATCAGGTCTCCTGAGAGCACAGTGAGTGCTGGGCAGGTCCACAGTTAACAGACAGATCCAAGGCCAGGCTGGGAGGTGAATCCAGAGGTCAGGATCCATGTGCTTCATGGCCAGGAACAGCACTGCTACAGCAGGGTCAGCATGGCAGGACCTGGGCTGTACCAGTGGAGTGCTGGACCCACGTGCAGGGACTGTGGGTCAGAGCCAGCACAGCCTGTTGGTGTCCTCAGGGCCCTGAGAGGAGTGTGAGCACAGGGCACTTCTGGCAATGCCCTCAAAGAAAACCTGTAGAGAAGAATAAAGAACCCCCACACAACTGGTTGGGAGCTCAGGGAGTCTGGAAAGATAAAGTGTGCATGGCAAACCCCCTTGTAGCACATTTTGGAGTGGCACAGTAGGAAGGACAGAGTTGCTGCTTGTTAGACATGTAAATGGCCAGTTTGGGGGCAATCTGTTGCTTCTGGAAACACTGGGCTCTGTTACAGAGGACCAGGGCTTCTCTCATCGCCCAGAGGTGACTCACTGCAGGGTTCAGCCCCGAGAGGAGGAGGGGGACCCTGAATCCCAAGTGAGCCTGAGTTCCCTTTGTCACAGTTATTCCCATTGCCTATTACACTGCACTGTAGGATGGTAAAACTCCAGGAGAACAGCTAGGCAAAGGATGAAGCATCTCTTCCATATACTGAAGGCCAAATAGGTCTTTGATGACCTATAATAACAAAATTCTTACTGTCATTCAGTAACAAGATGGAAAAAACTCATGTGGCTGCTCAGCTTTATGCTGGAGTTGCACATCCATAGCTTGGGCTCCTCTCGGATCCTGGTTTTCTCTCTGTGTTCAGGAACAGTGAAGTGACCAGTGTCAGGCAAGGACAGGTGACAGTGCAGAACAGCAGTGGGACAAGGAATTCATTGACTAAACATAGGAAAACTGGACAAAACTATTGCAAAGTTCATGTTCTTTACATGTATTAATTCAACCCACTGACACAGACATTTTGCACATCCTGCTCACATGGTTTGCATTAAAAAGCATTATGAAATCCCAAAGTCTAGTGCCAGATGGTTTTGGGTTACTTTGCTTGTATAAAGGGTTTAATTTGGGTGCACGGAAAATGTAAAATACTCTGGTAATGGCTTTAGCAGGACACCCAGCCTGCATTTGCTTTATTCATCACCCTGCTGGCTCCTTCTGCACATTATATTCGAGTCATGATAAAACTTCAAAACATGAATTCAAATTTACTGACTTCCCAGAACAGACTCTGCTCTGTAAAATGTTTAAAGGGATTGACATGAAAGGAAATATTCCTGAAGACCCTCTATGCTGGGAAACCACAGGGTGAACAAAAATAACCCTCTCTTTCCAAATGCATGGCTCCCAGGAATGCCTGAGCCTGGTCCTGAGTGCAGAGAGAAAAGGGGCAGTGGGGAAAGGTCAGCCATCCAGCTGCTGCTCCTGCCAGCAGCTTTCTGCCTGCTTTACTTGACAAGCTGAATGAGCCTTTTAGCTCCCATTAACAAGGATCACGTTTTTCAGCTGATCTTTTCTTGGTGGAACAGATGAGCACCAGGAGTATAAATACGGAGTTAACTTGAAATCCGAGCTGTTGGAATTCACACATCCCGTTCTCCAGGGCAGGAACAGGGGGAAGGGGCCCTGGCACTCTCTGGGTGTCCTCCTGCAGGGCCACTGTCCCAGCACGTACTGGGGCTCTGCCTCCTCTCTATTCACATATAGAATTACTGCCCTCAGCCAGTCACACTCCCAAATGCAAGTGCGAAATGTTAGCCTGGTTAATCCAGTAGCTTTCTAGGAGATAATAATGAAAATAAGCTGGATTGTGTTTTAGAATGTTTTGAAGTTAGTTCTTTAATTGGATGTGATTTTAGTTTGTTTAAACTTACTCTAGATGGGGAAGCCAGTGACCAGCAAGAGACAGTTTTTATCTCAGTATCCTCTTTTCTAATTTTTTTACAAATAAATTGCTTATTTTCAGGGGCACCACAAAAGTAAGGGTATGACATAGGAACAGTGGCCTTGTTCTCAGAGACATAATGGGTGGAAGGCTGGTTTGTACAGAGGGATTCCCCTGGCTCTTCTTACCACCTTTTATCAGTTTTCACTCACCCTTTTTCCACCAGTATTTTTTCCCCTGAGTTTCTGTGTAAAACCCAGAGAGGTGTCAAACAGAGAAACAACTCAGGGTTTTCAGATTTGACTTTGACAACTTCAGTATTGCCAAGGAGTCTGTGTTTCCACTTGTACTGCAATACACAGAAGATTGCTGATTTGCATTACATTTGATCAGTCTCCAAGTAATCTGCAATAATTACTTGGGAGTCATTTTTCTATCAAGTTTTTTCTCTAAAAAGCATGTGAAACGAAGCAAAATTTAGGAGAGTTCCAGGCTGCCATGAAACCCTGTGAAATGCACGCAGCAGAGTGGACAATCACAGGATTAGAGAGGCCTCCTGGTCCGCATTGCACAGTCCCAGGTCTCCTCAGCTGTCCCACCTCCCCAGTGCCACTGCAATCAGCTGCTGATGTCAGCTGAGTCTGCACCCAGACAGGATTTTTTAGAGAGGTGGAGCTGGGGAGGAGTAAGAACAATATAAGGAGTGTGTCAGGCCATGCTAGGGTGCCGAGGTCAGGAGCACACCCCGCACTCAGGGCTGACTCCAGCGGTGAAGTCACAGCCTGGGAGCTGAGTGTGTGCCCAGGGCTTGGCACAACCGCCCTCCCAGCTCTAGGGTGGGGCAAATTTCAAAGGGCTTTTCAGAATTAAAGAGTCATAGGTCTAACAGGGGGATGGGGGAGCATGTGAAGCTGATACAAAGCTTAATGTGGCCTGGAGCTGCAGGCAAGGCATCTGAAGGCTTTTTAGATTCTGTATTGGCAGAAAGTGCCCTTGAGCAGCCCCCATGAAATGAATGATCAGCACAGACACTGGTGGGAGCAATTTGTTACACTCTCTAAATCCTCCTTGTTTAGTCTGTGCTGTATCAACGTCACACCTTTTAAAACTGGAAAGACAGAAGTGTCTCCACCCTCCTCACTTTGCCAGCTCTCCCACTGCTGCCCTACCTATCCAGGGGCAGTCCAAAGAGTGACAGAGTGCCATGGATTATTTACTGGTGTTTTCCTCTCAAAGACTCTGTGCTGGGTTTCTTGTGCATCTACCAAATTTTAGTAATTTTCATACATTTTTCAAGATTAAACACATACTCAGTTAACATTGAGACAACTCAAAATACTGATTCAACGATTTCCAAGGATGACCCTTGGCTTAGAAGGAGTCCCTGTGACCTCTTTTCTGATAACTCCATGCTCCCATGCTCCAGGGTCAGGACTCGCCTACCATTATGGTCATTCCTCACTTCTGAGTGTCTCAAATACAGAACCTTAGAAAATGAAGCACATACACGTTGTCACCCCCTGGGAAAACCTTGGGTTATGTGGCCTGTGTGGTCTCACAGAGATCTGTGACACAAACATGGACAGAATTCAGTTATCCAGGACAAAGTTCAGTTCTCTGAGCCATGAAATTGTGCTTTCCCTTTCCTGCAGTGTCCTTCCTCTTTGTGCATCTCCCAGCTTTTCCAACAAGGTAAACATTCCATTAGCACACAATTGACTCTAAGGAGGCTGGGAAAACTAGCACTGAATTATTTCACTGAAGGCTATTGTAATTCTGTGCACAAGATTCCTAAATAAAGGCTGTATAAACAAACTTAACCCTAGCATGTCCCAGTTTGGGAGTGCCTGGTTTGTATTCCAATGTACTGTGTTTTCTGGAGGAATTTTGTCTAGGAATCTTCATGCGTCACCAATACTCTGCAGTTGTTCCTTGTAGCAGTTTCAGTGCTCAGATATGGAGGCCTCAAGAATTAACAATTATATTTACCAATACTACCGGACTAGCCAAAAGTCACTTTCCTGCCTTTGTAGAGGGAGGTTTCATTTTATTAAATGAAAATTTAATGGAGTGGGCTCAGAGCTGCCCTTCATACTCATACAAGGGGAAGGGCTCTCTGTGGCCTCCACGTGAGGAACTGTGAGCTGTTTGATTTCCAAGCCTCCCTGTTCCTCCTTCAAAGGGCAGAGTGTGGAGGCTCATTAGCAGAGGCACAGGGGGAGTGCAGATCCTCAGCTCCTTCACACACAGCCTGGCCAGGGTGTTCCCGAGGGAGCCCAGCATCAGCACCAGCCACACCAGCACCTGCAGAGCCCCCAGGTACAGTCAGGACAACACAGGCCCTGCACTCCAGGTCTCTATTTCAAACCAAACACACGGAGCTGTTAATTGCTGCTGTGGGATGGCAGCAGTGCCGTGACCACAAACCTGTTCATCAGGTTGGCTAATTATGTATTTGTTTCTGAATGTTCCAGTGTCAATGTTAGTCACTGTGTGAATGTAACAACAGGCAACACCCAAGGTCATTCCCAGCTCTAAGTATGAAAATACATTCTTGAGGTACTTTCCATTTGTTATTGCTCTTATCACTTTTTCCAGTTTGAAGGTGACTGAGAGCTGCTTCCAGGAAAATAACCACGGCCATAGCAGACAATGTGTTTTCTCCTGGTATCCACTGAAGACAGAAACATGATAATTTCTGAAAACTAATGTCTTCCTTCTGCAAGGACAAAAAATCAATTCATTCTATTTATTCTTCAGTTTTCAGGGGCATCTGATTTTTCTCCTAATTCACATACAACCTCCTTTCCCTATTTTTGCTAAATACCAGCATTGTGCCATTTTCAGGCTCACATGGATAAAACCTCCTTCTAGATGACTCGTTTTATTAGTGTGACCAACCTTGGAAATGGATGTTTATGATATAACTATGGCTAGACTTTCAGCTGCCTCAATCTTAAAGGAATAGTTTTTTTCAAGAAGACTTTAATATGAAGTCTCCCTATTAAAGCTGGTGATTATACTAATAATGTGAGTTATGGCATGTTTAATTACTATAATGTGATATGATCAAATAGGACACCAGTGAGGAAAAGCAAACCATACTTAGGAGCAATGACAGGCTTTTTACTCCATTTTACTAAATAACAAATACCATTCTTCTCTTAGGTGACTCTCTCTACTTTTACAGTGTTTATATAAGTACAAGCCAGTCATACATAGTATATGTTGTATCATCAACTTGGAATCAGAGATGTCTTGAAAACCAGGTGTCTGCAGTTGTGAAGTCCCTACACACAATTTGATATTCTGTGCCAAATAAACCAGTGATGCCTAAATCCCTCATGCAGTGTATTGGGAGTCCCCTTTTGGAGGCTATAGAAATATTTTATGTCCCCATCTCTAGCTGGCATTGAAACAGAAACTATGCTGACAGGTCTCTTAAAAATTACATTATAGGTTATTCCCACTTTTTACTATTCTTGTAAAGTCTTCCTAAAAGAACTAGATTTGAAACAATGGCCACAACGGAAACACTGGCACATTTCAGGCAGATCTTTGTCTCTACTCAAGGAACAACACTCCAGAGTGACCCTGTTTATCTTCTGCTGTGGATGTGGCACTTGGGGACATGGGTTAATGGTGGCCTTGGCAGTGCTGGCGAATGGTTGGACTTGATGATCTTGAAGGTCTTTTCCAGCCTAACAATTCTATGATTCCATGATTCCATATCCAACATGATGTAAAGTTGGTCAAATAATCACAAAACACTGGGAAAAGAATCCCCTTAGAAGTGTGAAGTCTCATTGCTCATGTAGTGGGTAAGAAATTCAAACAGCATTTCCACATGTGCCAAAAGACTTGGATTTATTTTGACTCCTCCATCAGTCTTTAAGATCTTCGAGAATCACTTCCTATTTTGTATTAAAAACTCATCTAGTATTTAATGCATGCTTCAGGTAGGCCTGTTCTTGCTCTCTTCCAAGCAGGAGTCCCTTTTTACTGGACACATTTTCTTCCGCTGGCTGTGCCTGAGCACTAGAGTGGATGGTGACTCTCCCCTTCTGTTCCTTTTCATGCAGCTGGTCAAGCTACAAAGCACACAGGAAGGAACATCTTTCCTTCTCATTGCTTATTTCTGCCAATTTGAGCTGTAACAGTGCTCAAGCCTGTAATTTTAATAGTAGTATTTTTCCATTATGAGCCTCTTTTCTGAAGCAAAAGACCAGTGAGTGACACATTGTCCTGTTGTGGCATTGGCAAAAGGAATTTAGATACAGATCACAACCCACATGCAACACACAAAATGTGCACGTGGGTTTTCCAGCCACTCCAGAGATACCACTTGGGAAGAAAAAACATCAGGGGAAACCAAATTTCACTGCATACAACATCACAAAATAGATCCCACTGGAGAGATGTCCAAACCCTTGAGACTGGGAAAGGGCAGAGTGATGGCAGGGTGTGTATCCCAGGACAGAAATGAAGTTCTTACCTGTATTATCAGGGTTTATTTCAACCCACAGGACCCCTGCTTCAATTCAGAAAGCTGGAAAACAGAAGAAAATTATTTATTTATACCAAGAAGGTCCCATGTCTTATGAAAGATGAAGTATGAATTTATACAGCAGGCCATATGTGCTCATGAGGAAATCCTTTTCTGAAACTCAGGACTTTGGAAGCTATTCACAAAGTTCAGTTTTACACATGTCAATGAGAAGCTCAGAAGAGTAAGACAATTGCTTCCTAAGTAAAAGTCTTGCTCAAGCCACTGAAACCCCAGGAAGGCCCAGACCCTCTGTGTGGTTTTGCAACGTCTGTTTGCATTTCTGGGCCTGAAATCCTCAAACCAACTGGAGAACATCCCAACAGGAGAAGAGCATGACCTGGCTCTGTGCACAGAGAAGGATGTGTAGGATGATGGGACTTACTAAGAGATTTCACTGAAGCTGGGGATTTTTTCTATTTGGCTGAATCAATCAAATCTGTAAGTTTAGCTTTGTTGTTACAAACAGATGAAAGACTATATTGTTATACAATTATGAGGAGAAAAGGTGTTTTGTTTCTATCTAATTCATACTGAATTGACATGAAAAGAGTGGAAGTCAGGGAAATTTATAAGTTTTTTATCTGTAAATTTTCACTTTTACAATTCCAAACCCAGTATATTTGCACTGTTGGGGAACCCCACAGTATCTGGGCTTTTTTAACCTTTAAATTGCCTCAGCTGTATTATTGCTCTAACTTTGAGCTTACAATGTAATTAAAACAACTCTATTAGCTCAGCCCTGCAGCATATCTCACATACACATCTTTATCACAGCTTTGAATTCTGATGTGCCTGCTCTGGTGCTTTTTTCTCCCTCCAAGCCAGCACCTTTTTATGACCTTTCACTCATCCTCAGCCTGTAGTTTCTCGTGCAATTAAAGTGAGCTGTGCTTATTTTTAGCACATACAAATATTCTGGGAACTACAGAACTGTTTGTCACCCCTGTTGGTAGGGCCCAGTTGTTTTCATTTGTTGCTTGGTGGAAATTACCATGGAATTCAGTTATCTTTTTATTGTTGTCAATGTTTACATTTCTTAGATAGTTTCTCCTTTGCTGTGAGTTATTCCGACTGCTCCTTCCTGACAGGCACACCCCCAACCTGGCTTTGCACAGCTTTAAGTGAACATCTCTTTTAATAATCTTTTGGTTATCAAAGGAGTATTTCTGATAATTATCTTTGTATTTCTTTGTATTATTTAAGTGTATTTTGTATTACTTAATGCAGGTGAAAGGATGCTGTCAGTTCAATATCCATATTTCAATCCAATATTTCAATAACTTCACTTAGCTCATTCTCCCAAATGCTCTCCAGTATTTTGGGTAAAACACCACACTCGAAAAAACAATTAAGAATATAAATATTAACACAAAGGGGTTTTTTTCCCATTAGATGTCTCTCTTTCTACACGGAATTTATGTGTGAAAGGAATGTGGCTATAATATTTTCCATTACATTATCATGCTGCTAAATCTTTCTTGGCAAAGGTTGTGGTAAGGTGCAACAACTCAACTGCTTGCTTGACAGCTTATCCCAGGAATAATGCAGTGGGGAAAAAAGTTCTACGCATTATTTCAATATTGAGATGTTGCGGGGGGGAGAAGGTTTTAATCCCTTTTGCTTTGGCAGGCTGCAAACAGGACACCAGATGGGATATATTTAATAAATAAACACTGCAAAGTCTCTGAGCCACCTATAGCCAAGTCCTGACTCAGCCTCCTCTTACTGAAATCCCTTGGAGCCTGGTCAAGTCCAGATAAAGAGCTCGTTTCAGTTTTGGAACCAAGCTGTGTTGCTGTAGGTTGGGAACCCTGCCCTGGGAGCAGTGCAGTGTGAGGGGACAGAGCAGCTCTGCTCCTGCACTGCTCCTGCAGGCTCTGGCTCTCCTCACTCAGCTTATATCAGCCTATTTTCCCTGCTTACAGCTGCCTCTGGAAAACTTAAGAGCTGTTCTAGCATCTGCTTGAGTCTGGTCTGACAGTGTACTCTCGACATACTCTTTCTTTCCTAAGAATGTCTTTTGTTCCCAGAGTTAACTGGCATAGACATGAGGGGATGTCCCCTTACAGAGTAAAAACTTTGGGGTTCAGCTCCAGTTCCTTGATATCAAACATGCCGGGACAAGATGGGCTGATTAAGACCCTCAAATGGAGATTTCCAAATCCATCCTACACAGCTCAATCCCACTGTCCAGTAAAGGGAAGGTTTTGCTGTGGGATCTGGTACTCCTCTGGAGCCACAGATCAGGAGACACCTTGTCAAAGTGAATAGAATGGCACGAGCACTCCGCTGCAATCACCAGCATCGGGGAAGGCTTGGGCTCATCCATCTGATCACGTTAAGTTAATCATTAATATTTTTAGTTGTACTTTCAACTAACACTACATAGAGATTTCACTGATCCCTCAGCAGTAGAACCTAAATTTTGGAATCCCTCGTGTAAATCATTAGAAGAGAGAGAAGCATTTGAAAGGCACAAGCAGTCCAGGCTGCATGGAGTGGCAAATGCCGGGTCAGACAACTGAGAACAGAGTCCCCTGTGCCTCAGGGCACTCACATTGTCAGGGATAACCTCGGGGCACTGCTCAGAAGTAGAAGCAGCAGCACGATAAAATCTGCCCCTTCAGTTGCATATCCCATTTTAGAGACACCAGAACTCCATCAATACCGTGGACATGTGAACATCTATACTGTTATCATGGTTTAGTGCCTCTAACTCTCCAGGTTATACAGGTTATCCTTCAGTCTTTGCTCTCTGTGTGGTCCCAGAGCCATCCTGCATCAAGCACTGCTCCACCATGAACCACGTGCTCTTTGAAGTGCCACACAGACCATCAAATATTGGTGTGATTTTAAAATTTCTAACCCTGTAGTCATCTTAACAGACATAAAAATGGGCTCAGTGGTGCAACTGCCAGTGTGACAGAAGGAAATGACAGCTTGAAGATGGACATTAAAGCATCCTGAGCAGCTGGCACACAACAGGTTATTCAACAGGTTGTTTTAAAAATAAGAGAAGAAGAACACAAAGATGTCTGTGTGTTTTTTCAATGTCAGAGAACGTGCTTTAGAGGATACTTTACTGAGACATTTTCTCACTGTACCTCAGCCTGGTACACTGGCCGTTGGTTATGCTGGGTATGACCTCATGCTGCCTGCATGTCCAGATTTGATCTCCATCCACAGGCGTTAGCAGAGGAAGTTCTTCTTGCCTGACCCTAAATGTGGGTGTCTGTGCAACAGTCCTGAGCTAACTCACCACTTGTATCATTATGTACATTAAATAAGCAATTATCTGAAATCTCACCAGCTAATTATAACACATCAAACTGAACTAAGAATCTGGAGTGAGTCAGTCTGATTGCTTCTCTACAGCCAGACTCATTTCAACCTAAAGGACTGTATACAGCTAATTTAACATAGACATACTCTCAAAATAATAACAATGAAAGATATGTAAGCCTATGAAATAACTCAGCCATGAAGCCTGAATACAAATAGGAATACTTAATTAAAGAAGCAGGCAGATCTTTCCTGCTATCTGTTGCATCATCCAGGGAATATAGGGAATATATACCTTCCACATGTCAAATGTCTCTTAAGATCACCAGTGATGCTTCCTGAACTGTCATTTATGTGGACAACTGTTAAACTGGCTCTCCTTTGTCAGTACAGCAGCTGATTTCACTGGGATTGTATCAGCGCTCAGGTGACTGCGGCCTTTTGAAAGAAATAAATACACAGAGCTGACTGCAGACTCTTAGACCACTGGAATTCCATTGCTGCAGAGGGCAGGGTACAGCATCCAGGGACAGACCTGGGGAAAGGTGGGGGTGTTCCTGCCCTGCTGTGGCCTCCTGGCAGGAAAAGGAATGGCTGGGAATGGGGGAAGGAACAGGAAACAGCCACCACTTGTTCTGACACTGCTGCTGACAGATTGTTTTAAACTCAACAATACTGCAAAAGCAGTTTCTCTTTTGAATACTTACAACCCATAATGATTATTTTAGGTCTCCTTGGTTTTGAAAAATCCCACATACCAAATGAAGCAAGGTTTGCTTTAACAATGGAAACGCGTGGCTGAGGCAATAACAATTGCCCAGCAACTGAAACAATTCTCTACCCACAGGCCCGACCACTCAGAGGAAAACAAAGCAACAGCATGGGTCACAAAATCTGATTTGTTGTTTTATTTGGTCTTAGAATGATTTGGCTCTTCATCCAACACTTCTAAGAACTGTCTGCATTAGGAAAGATATACTGCTGAAACGACAGATTACCTTCAGCTATTACTGCACTTGAGCTCCTCTGAGCACTGTTATTCACAAATTGCTCTTAAGGCAATTTTTGGGGCAGAGACTGGAACTGACATCAAACTGTATTTTCCTTGAGCACAAGAAATGAAAAAACTTTGTACTTCTAACTTGTTCTCTGTCTCATTTGTTTTCTCTAGGAAGTAACTGAGCCAGGAATAGATGTCATGCTTCTCACTTTTGTTCTCTAACTGCAAGACTATCCTTTGCCTAAATATCAGAGGAACCTGACAAACAAGAAGTGCAAGCTTTACTAAGATACAACAAGCCAAATTAATTCTTGGGGCAAGTACACAAACTAAACACTGTGAGAAGACTCTTTTACTATCTGCTGGAGGAGAATTTCCTCCATTATAACGAAACCCAGCTAAAAATATCCTGTATTATACACTGGAGCTGTATTTGAGGGAGTACACTTTGGGAGGGTGATTAATTGATGTGTCACCAGCAGTAACTCTTCTGGAGTAAAGCATTTCACTCACAGTTGCACCCTCTTTCCATTTCAACTAAGGGAGAGTCCAGGGTATGATTTGAAGTTCTTTTAAATAAACAGTTTGGATTTGTTCAGGGCAATTTACCATCTCTATCAGTCACAAAAACTTTTGCGGACAGTAAGTCTATAGATTCCACCAAAGTTAAGTTTGGAGTTTCCTGGCCTCATGGACAGTTCAAGAAGTACAACCAGCAAAACACAAGAAAAGTTAGAAAAGTTGCATTACAATTGGTTTGTTGGTCTGAAATTCCCGAGTCCTGTTACAAAGACTCATAGAGAGACCAGGTTCTAGTACTTTAAAAAGAGATTTGCTGAAAAAATTGAGGTTCTATGATTGTAATGTATCTGAGGCAGCCAAAGGCCACGAAAATTATGCTGAACCATGACAGTAGAGATGAAAAAAGTAATTAATGGAAAAAAATATTATTACAAGTTCAAAGCTTGTTGGTGATGCTGGTATTTTTACAGTGCTGTAAAACAAATGCCAGAACAAGACCTGGCAAAAGTTTGTCAGACATTATAGAGTAATATGCAGAGATAGGTCCGAGAGGGCCCCTTTTCACACCTCGGTGCTGATGCACGGTGGGTTTAGCTCTGTGGAAAATACAGCTCATTATAAATACACCAGACAGACACACAAATACAGCACACAAAACACAAATAAACTCATGTAAAGTCCATCTTAAATGAGCTGCACTTAACACGAGGAAAAGACATATGTTGTTACTCATAGTCTAATAAAAGAAACTTTAGTGCTATAATATTAGATTTACAGCTTGAGGAAAGGTCAATCCAAAGCATCTCCATGATCAGCCCCACATTTTATTCCTGAGCCTGGGGCTCGGCAGGTCTTGTAACTGATGGACTGGAAGAGAAAGATTTTTAAACATGAACGGTGTTACTTGGAACAAAAGGGTGATGACTGATGCTGGACAAAGCGGGTGTGTTGTACTTGCCAGGCCATGAACGTAGGAGTGCGTTCGGGGCAATAATTGGTCACTAATTCATTTGCAAAGCTCCCAGGCACAAGGGATAGGGCTAATGTAAACATCCTCAGAACACTAAACTAAGCAGGAACACTACTTCAGAGCTTTGTGTACGGCAGAGTAGGAGTGTAAATTCTGTTAAGTGACTCAAAACAACCTTTTTCCTCTCGTGTCTTCGGGCTGCAGCGCGTGGAAGGCCCCGCGCGGGGGTCCGGCGGTGCCCTCAGCGCTGAGGGGGCACCGGGAGCCCTCACGGCCCCGCGTCCTCCATTTCCTGCGCGGCGCTGGCGCCCGCGCCCCGCCAAGATGGCGGCGGTGCCTCAGGGCCCGGGAGGGCGGGCAGCGACTCTGCCCGCCGCGCTGAGCTCGGCCCGGGCCCCTCAGCCCCGGCCTGGCCCCGCCCGGGCCCCTCAGCCCCCGCCTGGTCCCGCAGGTCCGCCGCAGCCCCAACCCCGCACCGCAGGCTCTGCCGAGCGTGGCACCGGCGCGTGGCGGTGTCCGGGCAGGACGGCGCGGGGAGGCTGGGAGCGTGACGGGGCTTCGAGGAGCCCTGGCAGGTGGAGGCTGCAGGGGACGGGGCGGCGGCGAGTCCCGTGCAGGCCCCGCTGCAGCGTGCAGGGCGTCCCGCCGGACCCTGGGGGCCGCCCGGCTCGGCGAGCGGCCGAGAGGCGGGCGGGGGGAGCTGGGCGGAGGCTCCGGCAGCTCCCGCACAGCACTGGGGTGCGTGCGTGGCCGCGCTGCCCCCCGGGGCAGGGGTGAGTCACGGCGGCAGCGCAGCCCCAGCACCGCCGCGGCCGACCCGCCGCCCCCGCCCGCGCGCGGGAGACGCGCCCCGCCCACCCCGCGGCTGCGTGTCCCCGCCCGCGGCTCCCATTGGCCGCGCGGAGCAGCGCCGGGTGCCCATTGGCTGGGCGCGCCCCCGGCGAGCCGTGCGCAGAGCGGCGGGCGGGGCGGCGCCGGGCCGTGTGCACACCGCGTGTGGCGCAGGCAGCGGGACCGGCGGCGCCGAGCGAGCGAGCGGGACTGAGTCGTGCGGGGGCCGCGGCCGCGGGGAGACCGGACCGCAGGTACCGCCGGGGGCCTCGGGAAAGTGGCCGGGGAGCCGCGGGAGCCCGGGGTGGGAGCCGTAGCGGCAGCGCGGGCGCCGCGCGAGGCGGTGATGGCGCTGGCGCACTCCGGCCTAGCGCGGGAAAGTGCGGGCGGGCGCGGGCGCCATTCTGGGCCGCGCTGGGCGGGGGACAGGCCGGGATGCGGGGGGGCCGCGGTGGCCGCGGGTCTGGAGAGGGCGGCGGCGGAGGGTGAGTCAGGGCTGGGTTCCGGGAGCGCCCAGGGAGCCTGCGCCGCCCGGGGTGCGGGGGGGCCGCTCCGCTCCGCCCGGGCGCGGCCCGGGGCCGCCGCACGCTCGGCCGGCGGGGCGGCGGGGCGGGGGTAGGGCCGCACGTGGCCGCCCGGGCCTGGGAGGGGGGAGCGCGGCCCGGCCGTGGGCCCGCGACTTCGGGGAGAAGAAGATCATGCAAGACTGGGGACTGCGGGAAATGGGCTGGAATTAAACTGTTTGTTCTTATTTCTCTGTTTCTAATTTAATTTCGTTTTAAGTCCCCGCTAAAGTCCGGTCGGTGGGGCCGCGGCCCGCGCACCACGTGGCTCCCCACGTGTGAGGCGCTGCCGGAGACACAGGGTCGAGGTGTCGCAACTGTTTGCTCCGACCACAGGCACGGGTGGCCTGCTCCAAATCCAAATGTGACCTATAAATGGATAGGAAAAACAGCCTGTGCCATCTGCACGTCGCGGGCTGTGGGGTGGCCTTTTATTTGAGTTCCTGTCGGGCGTAGTTCTCAAGTAACCGCTGTTACTCATATAGGATGCAGCATTGTCATATTTAATAGTGGGTTTTGTTTTCCTCTAAGCACCTAATGTGATCTCATTTGCACGGAGCTTTAGGGTTGCGTAGTCCATGTTCTCTTCCTCAGTGCAGACTTACTTAGAGAGGCAATCCTGCATCTGTCCTCCGAGGGAAGAGGTTAAATGAGTTCACTGGGGCTGTGCAATAACCCTGCGTGTTACAGGTTTAACCTGCCATTTAAACTGACCTTGCTAACGTCTGGGCTGAATTTTATGTTAAAAGCTTCACATGTTGCTCCTGTTGTTTAGTTTTCTTTAAATTTAAAAGTTGGTACAGATACTATCTTCCCATTGCATTTTTTATGGCTAAAATGTGCATGTTTGGTAGGTGTGGTTTGTCCCACTCCACATATGGTTAGGCAGAAAGTGCTGCAGAGTCACTTTTGGATGAACTTTATTTCTCTTCCTGGTTTGTGTTAACAGAGCTATGCAAGAATTACCCGTGTAATCGAAGTCAGGATGTCAGGATGTCCTTTTGTCCTGGCTTCTGGCCCCTCAGTTCTTGAGTTAATGTTCAGCATTGCTGGGTCAGCCTGGCTGTGCAATGCCGACGGGTCCCACATGGAGTGTAGAGCTTGGCTTTCCACTTCTGCAGGTTTTCCTGATGTTTCAAGATAGTTTCTTTCAAAATTGGGGGAATGTTACCTGATGGTCAGAATACTTTTGTATCTTAGTCTTGCTAGTGAAGTAAAAACTCTTTTAAAATGAGTAGTACTTGGAGTTCTCTGTTGCAACTAAATGCTAGCACTTGGGTTAGCAGGCCTTTCTGCCTGTTGAGTGCTTTGAGGAAAGCAGAGCTGTGCTCCCTGTCACAGTGGGGGTTTGCCATGGGGCTGGCTTGCCCCATTCAGGTGTGGTGCTGTGGGTTGGTCACTGGTGGCCTGAAAAGGAGCTGCTGATTTCTCAGTGTTGGCCTCTGACAGAACTGACTTTCTAAAGGGCTCTTACACGTGCTGGCTCTGGCAGTGGCTTTTATTTGGTCTGTGCTTTGATTGAAGGGGTGAAGTCCTGCTGATACCGACTTCAGGCTGTACTTGCAGGTTGAAAGAAGCACCTGGTAAACACAGTGAAGAGTTGGACCTGTTGTACAGGGCTGTTAAATGCTAAGGATCAACTAGTACCCAGAAGAATTGTCACTAATCTCGGGATTGAAGTTCAGCTTCCTTTTTACTATGAGGAGCCCAAGTCAGTTTTATTTTTGTTTGTTAAAACAACTTCTTCTCTGGAGGGCATCGAAGCTGAAAGCCATAAAATAAGGAGCATTAGAGTGGAGCTTAGTGGCATTTCTGTTCATCATAAGCTCTGGGTGGGCTGCTAAAACAAACTCAGATATTGCTGAATCTTGTGTGTGAGAACTGGAGGTTAATAGCACCTCTCCTGTTCTAGGAGTTTTGAATATGTGTTAACTGTAAAGCCACAGAAAGACACAGTCTTCCCCTTCAGAGTTTGATATAAAGAACTTCTTGTATCAAAGGTTTCTTATATCACTAAAAGAAACACAAAAAAACTTGGTCACTTTGATTTTTGGTGCTTGGTGTGCCCTCAGAAGCTTCAGATCTGACCTAGGAAAGCACTGTGGTGGCCCAGAGCTGTTCTGAGCCCTGCTCTTTAGTAGTAGGGCCATCATAGAGAACAAGGTCTAAAATTAATTCTTAATAATGTTTTGGCTTCTAACTGCAGTTGTGGAGCTCTGTAGAAGGAGTTGAAGTAAATTACTACCTTCTCTCTTTCTGAAAGGATACAAAAGCGCAATTAGACTTGTGTTTTTGACAAGTTTTCGAGTCTTATTCTGTGAGGCAGTGCCTTACTATATCTTGCAGAATTTGACCTGTCTCAGAAATGCTACATGAGGCCATAGTTGTAATTTGTTTTCCATTACTGCTTTTCCTGCCCTGGTGAGGTAAAAATCTTGTTCTGGTATGTGAGGGGGTGCGGGGACGATGACACATGGACAGACAGGACAGGCTGCTTTGTGTAACACATCTGAGCTGCGCAGAGCAGTGAGAGCTGGGACTGAAAACTTTCCAAGCAGACTTAAGTAGCTTTCTTGCAGAAGGCTTACTTAAGGTAGCCTTGATAGATAAAAGGAACTGCTGGAAACTTGCCTGGGATGACAAAATGGAAGAGTATTGACTAATAGAGGAGCATTTGAACTTGGGTGGTTTTTAGTGCACTCATTTTTTTCTCTTGGAAGTAAAGCTGCAATGGTGTCCAAAGTGCTTGGAGGCTGTCCATTTAAGGACTTGTCTTCTGAACCAGCCTTTTCGGGATATTACTCCTTCAAGGTGGCTGTTGGCTTCCTCTGGAAACTGAATCCTTATGGTTCACATGGGGCAAGTAAAACCAGTGTCAGCTGCAGCCACCTCTGGCTGCTGAGGCTCAGATCCTTTACAGGAAGAATGCAGAAGTTAAACATGGAAATAGCAGGGGAAGAGAAACTCCAGGCAAACTCTTGGGTACTTGGATGTGCTGAAGGTATCTGAATATAGGGGAGTGTGCTTTGTAATCACACTTGTATGGCAGCTGAAACCTTCCAGTACCTCTGAGTTCAGGGGAAAAAAAGGGCCTCTGGAGATAAAGGTTTTTAAATGAATCTCCAGTAGTCTTGAAGGATAATTGCAGAGACTGTTCTTTGACTTTAGGTTTCTTACTCAGTTGATATAATCTTTGCCATTTTGCTGAAAGAAAGAGAAAAAGAAACTTCAGGTTTTCCTTGTGAAGGGGCAGTTATAAAGGAAGAAACTCTGAAGCAGATGTGAAACTTTTGAGACTCCTTTAGGGCAGTGAGCTTTTGTCCCTCCTGCCAGTCCTGACCCAGACTGGCAGATGGGCAGACTGGAGGTCGGCTGCTGTTAGTTTTGGTGTCAGAACTCCTCCTCTGTGCATCTGAAGCAGGTCTGGCTCACCTGTTAGGCATTTGTCTCTTACCATGTGTTAAGCTGACTGGTTCTGTGGGGAGCTGCCAGAAGGATTCAGTCCTGTGACATTGTGCCATAGTCTCAGGTTCATGGGAATGAGATCTGGTAGTTAATGTCTGTTCAGATGTGCTGCAGTTCTGCTGCAGCTGCTGCCCTGCTATTTTGCTCTCTTTAACAGATCTTATGTTGCCATTCAGTAATGTTTTAAGGTGAACACTTTTTGGAAGAGTTGCAAGTGAAGAGTGTATATGTTTCAGAGACCCCAGCTTGTCCCTCTTGAAAATTAGAAGCAGCATCAACTATTGTGCCTGAGCCCAACTCCTGCAGTTGGCTTTGCCTGTGTTTTCCCTGTTCTGCAGTGTCAACATGGTTGCTATGAACACAGGCGTAAACAATGGCTCAGTGAGTGCCAGCTGCTGCCACCACAGCAGGCACTGCTCAGCCCTGGGTGTCCTCAGGAGCCACTTGTAAATCTTGGGCACTGACTGACACGAAGCAGAGAAGACTGGGTTATGTGTAAAATCAAGGGTATCTCTTCAGTGCTTGGACAACCGGTTGTTTTAGTCTTGTTTAGATCTGTTTAAGATCTTCTTGCACCCTTTCATTGCAGAGCTTCATTTTAAGGGCAAATACCATCATCTGGTCCAGCTGGAAGTTAGATGTGGGATCACAGAGATAACACACACTAAAGTTTGTATCTCTTGTATTTTAAATTCTTAGCCATATACTGTGGTTGGAAGAATCACTGGAGTGCTGAAGACCATTGGAGAGAGGATCTGTTTTGAAGGAGGAGGGGAAAAAAAGCCAGAGTAAATTTGTTAAACATTAGAGTAGAGGTAACTAAAATTCATGTTTAGATACATGCTCTCCATTTAAGAGCTAAATGTCAGGATGCTAATTCTGGTTCCTTCTTGAGATCATGTGTCATTGTGCTGCTCCTGTAGTGACTTTTTACAAGACTCTGCCCCGTGACTGTTGCCGTAATCTGGGATGCTGGATGGTCTGGGAGGAGGATGAGTGTTCTGTAATGTGCATGAACTGTAGGGTTACAGGGGGATTATCATGATGGAGGATCAGGTAAACTGCCAAACATACCACATAACAATTGTACTTCTGTTGGGTTCAAAATAATGAATTGGGAAGTGGCTTGTGAGGTATTTAAACTTCAGGAGACTTCATCAGAACAATGCTTGACATGCATATTTTTACACTAGTGTACTTTAAACTTTAAACACACTTTGAAAAACACTCCAGTTTAAATGTGTTACCTTCCTGTTCTTCTCCTGTTGCTATGGAAGTGTTGTGCAAGCTCAGGGGAGCTGTGGCAGTGTGTTTGCCTTGCCCCATCCTGCCCACAGACTCAGTGGGCTGGGCAGGCTGGCTCTGCTCACCTCCATGTCCCGTTTGGGGTTTGTGCTGTAGGACAGGCCTGTCTGTCTGTTGCTTCCAGGGCATTCTAAGGATGTTTTCCAAGTTAGCCCTTTTACATATCTGGCAAGAGTCTGCTGTCCTTTGGGAAGCTTGATGTCTTAAAACATTTTCTTTCATGTGAACCTGGGAGTGGAATATGCAGCCTGAGCTATAGGTTAATTACAAATTGTAATTCTTGGTTTTTTGAGTCTGACTGTTAGGTTGTAAGAGACGTTAGGCTAATGTGTTCCTCAATACTTTAGGTTTAATGCTGCCTGTTCTTACACTTAGCTTCTAGAGTGAAGCTTGATTAGTCAGTAAAGGTAGCAGCTGCTAGGCAGGCTTCAAAAGAAAGTGTAACAACTACCAGGAGGAAATAACTTGTAGAGTTAAATAGCTGCCCTTGAGTTTAACTCACAGGGTTGAGGAGGAAAGTGCTTTACTGAAAGAGAGAACAACATTAAGGCTGGTAGTACAGTAGTTAAAGGGGTTTACTTTTTCCCCTCTCCCCAAGTATTTTGTAAGTTCTTGAAGGTTGGCTACAAAAAGGAGCAAAAGTTACATATAAAAAACAGTTTCTTTGTTCTAAGTTGCCTTACTTCAAGCAAAGTGGAGGCAGACTTTTGTCCTTCACAGTAGTTTCAGTAGTCATGATCAGATACTGCAGAAAAATATTGAGTTAGCCAGAAGTCCTTTTGGGTTTGTCCTTTTGCCCCAGCAAAGGCAATGCAGCGAGTCTCTCACTTCAATGTAGCCTTTGGCTGGGGGAGGAGAAGGTGTTTTAAAATGTCCTTTTTGCTCAGACAGGTGATCTGCAGCCATGAGCAGCAACGAGTGCTTCAAGTGTGGCCGTAGCGGCCACTGGGCCCGGGAGTGCCCCTCTGGCATCGGCCGTGGCCGTGGCATGAGGAGCCGTGGCAGAGGTGAGTGCTGGCTGTGGCTGTGTGTGTTTGTATAGCAGGGTCTCTGGCAGAGTGCTGTGAACTGTGTAAAACTGGCCTTGTCAGACCTGCAGATGGGTAATAAGGACCAGGGAAATGTACCTCTGTGGAAGAACTTTGGCAGAGGCTCTGAGAGCGAAGCCGACTTGTCAGTTCAGCTGACAGTGTTTGTGATTGAGTCTTAAGAATATTCTGAACTTAGGCCTTTTTTTTCCCCTTCTTGTACCCGTTCCAAGCAGGCTTCCAGTTCATGTCCTCATCTCTGCCGGATATCTGTTACCGCTGTGGTGAGTCTGGCCATCTTGCCAAGGACTGTGATCTCCAGGAGGATGGTAAGTATCACTAAATATTCGACTCTTCAGTGCCGTGGGCAGAGCTCGGTCGAAGAGAAGGATGCAGGGGTTCCCTGGGAGCAGGCTGGGGCTGTGCCCCATTCAAAGCATGCTGCCCCTCGTGCTACCAAGGTTTTATAGGCTGTTTGGTGTGTTTTTCCCACTGTGGAAGCCTGCTATAACTGCGGTAGAAGTGGCCACATTGCAAAGGACTGCAAGGAGCCCAAGCGGGAGCGGGAGCAGTGCTGCTACAACTGCGGCAAGCCCGGCCACCTGGCCCGCGACTGCGACCACGCCGACGAGCAGAAGTGCTACTCCTGTGGGGAGTTCGGGCACATTCAGAAAGACTGCACCAAAGTGAAATGCTACAGGTAAGGCTGCCAGGACACAGCTGCACTGCGCCTCCAGTGAGAAATGCATGCTGGGTCTGAAATGCAGCCTCAGCGCTGGCCAGGGGGCAAGTTTCTTAGAACAGTTACCTATTGTTGTTCAAACCTAGGACTTCCACACCTGTTGGCAAAGGGGAGTACAGATTCCATGATGCACATCTCTGCATGGCCACACAGTGCAGTGTTAAATCTCTTGGGCTGTACGGGGGGAAGGGCCGTGTCCTTTTGCAGAAGGTAACAGGAGATACTTGCCCATAGCACAGACTTGCTGAGGTTGACTGCCCAGTATGTCGTCCCAGAGCTAACAAAGCTCAGCTGTAAAGATCAGCTGACTGGCACAGCCAGCCCCAGGAGGAACACACTTTAGTTGTCTTGGTTAGAGGAATATGGATAGAAGTGGGTGTTAAATTGGTTTGAAATGCCATCTTCAGAGTGCTGTCTGGGTTTTGAATGCAGGCATACACCAGAAACAGTGTGTTCCTGAATGCAGTATTTTTCACCCCACCAACATTCACTTCTGTGGAGGAAGGAGAGAGAACATGGTGTATTTTGAGTTTAATGACTCTCGAAACAAAGCTAAACTGCAGGCAGGAGCGTTGGGAGCAGGCAAAACCCAGCCCACAGTTAAACAAGAGGGGAGGGGAAAAACCCCAAACCACCCAAAGCCTTCTGTATTTGATGTATAGTGATTTTGGCATATCCAGTGATTAATGTGAGCTGATCATTTGGGAACAGTTCTGGCTGTGGTTAAGACAAACTTCCCTCATGTCAAAGAATTCTGGAACACAGGAACAGAAGTCTTGAATGCAGAACTAGTGTTGCATGAAACTGAAGCAGATAATGTACTCAACGGGGTGGGGTTGCTTCTTGTGGGTGGCTCTGATGAAGTGTTTCCTTTGCAGGTGTGGTGAAACTGGCCACGTAGCCATCAACTGCAGCAAGACCAGCGAAGTCAACTGCTACCGCTGCGGCGAGTCAGGGCACCTTGCACGGGAATGCACAATTGAAGCTACAGCCTAATTATTTTCCTTTGTCGCCCCTCCTTTTTCTGATTGATGGTTGTATTATTTTTCTCTGAATCCTCTTCACTGGCCAAAGGTTGGCAGATAGAGGCTACTCCCAGGCCAGTGAGCTTTACTTGCCGTGTAAAAGGAGGAAAGGGGTGGAAAAAATCAACTTTCTGCATTTAACTACAAAAATGTTTATGTTTAGTTTGGTAGAGGTGTTATGTATAATGCTTTGTTAAAGAACCCCCTTTCCGTGCCACTGGTGAATAGGGATTGATGAGTGGGAAGAGTTGAGTCAGACCAGCAAAAACCCTCTCTGGGTTACAGGGAAGTGATCCTATGCAGGAGGAAAGAAATTCTGGAAGTGTCTAAACTTCCTCATAACTTTTATTTTATTACAATGGCCTTGGATTGTCTGACCTCAGTAGCTGTTAACACCAAGTGATATCTGCATCAGGCCCTACCTAGAGCATATAGCTGAGTGGGAGTAAACAAACAAGATGCACATGCCTGTTAATGGCCATGAGAGAGAGAGAGAAATCTGAAATCAATCTTAAAAGTAACAGTAATTCAGTCAGTGAATGTTCATGTTGGAGATACAGAACGTAATGGGAAGCTTTTGAATAAATATCTCAAAGTCAATCTGAAACCCAGACATCAGTGCTCATAGCATATACAATTTGGAGCTATTCAGGAGTTGCAAATAAATGCATTTTCACAGAAATCAAGATGTTATTTTTGTATACTATATCACTTAGACAACTGAGTTTCATTTGCTTGTAATCAGTTTTTAAAGTAAGATGGTAAGAGCAATTGAAGTCCTAGAACATAGAAAATGTAATTTTAAACTATCAATAAAGCTGGAGGAGGAAGGGGAGTTTGGCTAAAGTTCCTTTTGTTTATTTTTGGTTTTCCTGTACACAGTGCAAAATAACATATTAAAAAGGGGTATGTGGAGGTTCAGTTTGGACTTTTCTTTTGTACTGTCTTATGTTCAGTTCCCATCCAGCTGGAAACGCGTGGTGTCTGCAGATGGTCGTGGGAATGAGCTGTGGGCTCTGGGAGGTGGGGGCCTGGAGCAGTTCGGTTCTCTTGGCAGTACCTGAGCCTTTGCTGCTGTCACTGCACTAAGAACTGTCCCTTAAAGCCTCTGCACGGGCTGTGTCAGTGGGTGGGTGTGCTGTGCTGGTTGACTGAGGGTCACTGAACAGTTCCACAGATGAAAAGGGAGCTGACTCACTGTACCTTCACATCCCCTCACTACAGGAATAAAGCCTGGATGTGCAGGAGTTGTTGGCCCATCGGTGCTTCCCCGTAAGGCAAGACCGGAGAAGGAGTGTCTAACAGCTGCTGTGAAGATCTGGCTTGGAAGTGCCTCTGAGCCACTGTCTGTCCTCAAGCTCTGGCACATCCTATGTGATCTGTGCAGTTAGGATCAGGGAGAGTGTGCTGTAGCGGTGAAAAATGGGCTGTGAGGTCTGCCTGGAGAGAAGTACCAGACTGCCAGTCTGCAGCTCTGCTGGAGTAGAGCTGAATTGGCACTGTCACTTGTCTCCTGCAGCTGTGCTGCAATTACCCAGTTCGTATCAGGTTAACATTTTTGTTAATTTTGGAAGCAAGGCTGTTCACAGTGTCAGACCACGCAATAGTGTTCCTGAAGGTTGTGATCTTCTAGGAACGACTTGAGCTTGGAGCTTTCAGCACACTGGCACAGAGTGAGGCTTTGCAGAGGGGCTGCGAACTCAGTTCCTAAACTAGAAGATCCCAGCGAGGAGGTTTACCTGGGAGTGTTGGAAAAAACCACTGTAAAACGCTGTAAAATCAGATACCCTACTTGATAATTTTGAGGTGGTGTCAGGAAATCTGATACCTAAAATGTGTGTGTCCGAGAAAACTGATGGTCCTAGTGCTGCGTCACGTCAGGTGAACAATGGTCAGGTTGTGGTGGTTTTGTGAAGGGCTGCCTTGGCAATTCAGAGTTCTTTAATGTTTAATTAAAGATTTATGAATATCTTAAAGTTTCATCCCAGGTTTGATCTTTCAAACCTGTGAAAAACAGCAAGCTGTAGTTCAGGGAGAAGATGTTGGTGAGAAGGTGAGGTGCAAGGTGGGGAGGGCTGGGTTGATGCTGCAGAGCAGAAGGGCAGAGTTGGCAGAACTGCTTTGATTTGAAGCTCTCAAAGTGGTGTGGCACTGCTTTGCCCAAGCAGAAAAGAATCCCAAGTGCTTGCTCTTGCCTGCCCAGTGTGACATAAAGGTGTAGGAGGCTTCCTGTTTGTTTTTATCTCAGTAGCTGCTGTGGAGCATGAATGTATCCTTGAATTCTAAACGTGGTTGCTAAGCCCCTCCTAAAATCCACACTTGAAATGTGTGGGTTGTCTTGAGGTAGTGCAGATGGCCCAGCACAGGGATGTTTAGCTTGATGGGTTAATATAAGTTGATTCTTTACATATATATATTAGTTAAACAGTAATAAAGCTTGATGACAAAGACCTGAAAGTCTGGGACATATAGCTAAAAAAGTACTTTCCTGTAAGAATTTTTTTTACAAAGAAAATGGGATTTGAAAGCTGGAAAATGCAAGTTCAAAAAGCAGAAAATGATTCCAACTGAGATGTCTCTTCCTGGTCATCTTCCTGTGAGTATTGGTGCTGCTGTTCCAGGGTCAGTTGTTCCCAAGTGAACAAGAGATGGACAAGCAAATGGTGATTTCATAAATTGTGGAGACTTGGAAAAATCAAACCTAATTTTTCATTTGTTCCATGTTGATTTTTTTCACTAACACTGAGAAACCTAATTTGTTATGGGAAATTCCAGGGTAGTGGTTTTTTTCCTGCATCTGGTGGATTTATATGGATTGGGAAGGCAAAGAGAAAAATCTGTAACATTACTCTCTGCTAATAGGACTCTGAAGGGTTGCCATTTCTGGATAGGGGAATTTTACTTTACTAAAATTACAGGGAGTCACTAAATATATTGTCACTGAAAGCCAGTCATCCCAGTTTGTTCTAGACCAGCTTATGTCATAAGAGCTAGTGTAATTTGTAAATTGTAATTGTGTGATTTGTATTAAACTGCCCAAGAGCCGGCAGTGTGGGTTTGCAGCCCAGAAAGCCAACGGGGTCCTGTGCTGCATCCAGAGGGATGTGGCAATGAGTCCAAGGAGGGAGTTCTCCCCCTCTGCTCTGCTCTTGTGAGACCACCTGGAGCACTGGGTACAGTT
This sequence comes from Platyrinchus mystaceus, assembly GCA_035041135.1. Lineage (NCBI taxonomy): Eukaryota > Metazoa > Chordata > Aves > Passeriformes > Tyrannidae > Platyrinchus > Platyrinchus mystaceus. The sequence continues at coordinate 19,283,615 of JAWWLV010000024.1, forward strand.
CTGGGGTCCCCAGCGTGAGAAGGACATGGAACTGATGGAGCAAGTGCAGAGGAGCCCATGAAGTTGATCAGAGGACTGGGGCACCTCCCCTGTGGGGACCGCCTGGGAGAGCTGGGGCTGCTCAGCCTGGAGGCGAGAAGGTTGTGTGGAGACCTCAGAGCCCCTTCCAGTGTCTGAAGGGGCTACAGGGAACTAGAGAGGGATTGTCCATCAGGAACTGTAGTGACAGACAAGGGGGAATGGCTTCAAACTGAAAGGGGAAATTAAGGTTCGATGTTAGGAAGGAACTGTTCCCTGTGAGGGTGGGGAGGCCCTGGCACAGGTTGCCCAGAGAAGCTGTGGCTGCCCCGTCCCTGGAAGCGTTCCAGGGTAGGCTGGACGGTCTGTGGGAGGTGTCCGTGCCCTGGGAGATGTTTAGGGTCGGTTCCAGTCGCTCCCCGTTCCCTGTCCCCTCAGCCCGGTCTGTGGGAGGTGTCCGTGCCCTGGGTGATGTTTAGGGTCGGTTACAGTCGCTCCCCATTCCCTG
>JAWWLV010000024.1:19284240-19303177 GCA_035041135.1 Platyrinchus mystaceus
GGCCCGCGCCCCCCTCCCTGCCGCAGTGACTTAATGCGCGCCTCGTTCTCCACCTGCCTCCAGGGGGCGCCTCTCGGATACAAACCGGCCCCCACACAGTTTGTGGGCAGTGAAACGGCCCCCTGTTTAGAAAGTTTGGTGGCCCCTGCCCTGGAGCATGTGGGTTTGTCTTCTGGGTGACTGCATGGATTGGCATGTGGTACCCTGTTCATGCCTTCCCAACCCATGGATTTCAGCACTCCAGTGTCAGCAGAACTTTGTCTGGTTAAAAGCAAGAGTTCCATGTCGTGATGCCCAGTGCAATGTAGCTATTTTGTTCCCCTGCCCAGTCTCCCCAGGGATTAAAGGAAGGAAGAAATAGTGACCTGAATAACAGTACACACAGCAGGCAGTTGCTGAAAGAGGTATAAATCTCTTTTCTTCAGTGTCAAAGGGAAGAAGCCAGGATGACAAGTTTCTTTGAAACGCAATGGTGTGCTTGTATGTTCTGTAACTTGAAGAGAAATGGGTACTAACAGTCTTGATTGTATGGTATGACAGCATATCTTACACAGTCTGTATTAAAATCTTTTGTCTGGACAAAGATGAATTCTTGGGGGATGAAATATATCCTGTTTTCAATGTGGACAGAAATAGCCTGCAAATTTAAATGTTTCAGGAAAAAGTGTTTCTATGGTCATTTCTATGAATAAAATAAATTGGTGCTGATTCAAAATAGCACAGGTGGGGTTACTTTGTGTAATTGAGACCACCTGAGACTCAGCTGGTCTCAATTAAAAGTTGTATTGTGTTGGTCTTGTATGCCAAGCTCAGAATCCAGAACTGGAACCTAGGATGGTGCTAAACATGCCTTGCAGTTTAACATCCAGCAAGGTTTACACAGGTTTGTCTACTGACCTCTTTCTGAAGTAGAAGCAGCACCTGTTCCATGAGTAAGAATCTCAGAATAAGAAGTGGATTTTCAACAGGATTTGGGACTGGTATCTTGTTTTATGGAAGTATATCTGGGAATATGCTTTCTGCTAGTTTAACAGCTAAGTTCTTGACCACATATGGGGAGAAAAAATATTCAGTGAGTTTAGACTATAAAAAACTATGGATTTTTTTTTGCAGGTACAAGCTACATAATGAAGGTCAGTTGACCTCACTAACAGCAAATAAAAAATGGTTGTAGTGTGTGTAGATCTCCTGTATCCAAACTATTCCATATTCCTAGAGAATTCAAGGGAGAGTTCCTAAAAATGCAACTAAAGGCACTTTAAAGTGTTTGTCATATGCACTTATAATAAGCCACTAAACAGTTGTCAGGGTTGTTTTGCATGATAAATTCAAGTTACTGAGACCTGTTATTGGTACAGATTTAATTTGACACACACACAGAGGTGATGAGGCAGCAAAGATTGGAGCAGGGGATTGGTTTTGTCCAGTGTGTGTTTCCTTTCCTCCACCTAATCTTTTATGACTGGTTCACATTTTTGGGGGTGTCCTGGGGGGATGTGGCCACACCTGGGTGCCCCCATGGTGCTCCTGCTCAGTCAGAGCTGTGCTCTGTGTGTCACTGCGTGCTTTGGGAGATGACCTGGGAAGCAGCTGTGGAACCAGTTAGTTGTGTTGACACAGGTGTGTGTCCTCTCTGCTCTGGGGATACTGGGAGAGCTCACTGCAGCAGGACAGGCACGTTCCAAGGGTCACCCGAGGTGACACAGCACTGGCTCACCAGTGGCATGTGCAGGGAAAGCACAGCCTTGCTTTTGAGGGCCAGGGGTGATACAGGGTTTAGAGAGAACTGATCTACGTGTTCTGTTCCAGGACTGTATTGTAATAATGGTGGTATTTACAGGAAAGAAACCCAACTTTCTATAAATTGTTACCTTTGTCCTCATATCACAGCCTTGGAATTCACAGCATACCAAAAACACAGGAAAAAGTTAGGTTTCCCCCACCCCCCCATTTATAAACTCTAGGATAGATGTGCAGAACATATGAGAAAATAAAGGTCAGTCCCTGCAAAGAGTAGGTCTGTGCTGAGCATGAGACCTGCAATATTTCTGTGCTAAACGAGACACCTGCAGTATTTGTGTGTTAAATGTGACACCTGCAGTATTTCTGTTAAACATGACACCAGCAGTATTTCTGTGTTAAACATGACACCTGCAATATTTCTGTGCTAAAAGTGACACCTGCAGTATTTGTGTTAAATGTGACACCTGCAGTATTTCTGTGTTAAAGGAGACACCTGCAGTATTTCTCTCACACCAGTTCTGTACAGCACTGTGCACACCAGTAACATGGATCAGAATGTTTCAGTAGCAAACAAAGTGTCATTGAAAGAGAACTAACAAATTCAGCTACACCAGTACTCTAAGGAACCAGATTTAGAGCATGGCCACTGCACTGACAACATGCTGGTTTGATATCTGAGGCTGTTACTGAAGTCACAGACTGAATACAGAACCAAATAATTCAGTATTTGGCTCCTGCGGATCAAAAATATGCATCTGCTGACGTTAGAATTAACAAGCCAAGCAAAAAGAAAGGGGTGTTTCTTTGTTTAATTTACAACAATTAAATAAAATCCAGGATCTAAATGTTCCCTTGGGAAGGTACAGTTGTAACTACATTGTTTACACTTAATTGCAAGCACTGAAAAAGTTATTTGCACTTCTCCAACACTGAAAATTTTGGGTTTAATTCTTAATCTTCCAGACAGTTATGCTGCAGAGCTTACTAACTCAAGCAGTTTAAAGTGCATGCATTTCTGGAAGGATGGACAGTGGTGAGAATAAGAGGAAGAGAGTTAAGCACCGTTTGTTTAATAAACACTACATTAGGTCATATCCTGTGTAAAAGCAGACCATACATCACTGTAGAACGGGATACATCATTTCTTAAAACTTGATTTTGTTTCTGATAATATCACAACAAGGTACATGCATAAAATAACAACAAAAGATATTAATTGCAAAGTTTACTTTAATTAAACCTTTTTAATGATACACAGTACAATGTATCCACTACTTTGCTAAAATTCACAACAAAAGCAGGTTTCATATGTTTAAAAATACTTTTCATAATAAATTCATAAATAGATGAACGTAAAGTATAAAAAATTACTGTAGTATGCAAGCTTGCTCCCTTGTCTCCTCGTATTCCAAATGATCTAGACAGTATTGTGATAAGAAAGTTTCAAAGCAAAATAGTTACTGATGATTAGAAATGTACAGCCTGCATCTCTTGAAGGAACCTTGAAAAATAGCAACACATTTGTGCTAGAAAATGCAGAATCATTTAAACACTGTTATCATCCAAACCCTTCAGCTAATTTTGGAATGCAGTGAATGAATTCAATATGAATTAGAGATTTCACCTTCTCCCAACAGGTGTGTGAGCCAGCCTGGCTGGAATGCTCCCTGTCTCTGGAGCTGTGGGCTTTGGACCTGTCAGGTCACCGAGTGAGGCACAGAAGAGGGAAAAGCTGCTTGACAGCATGGAGCATATCTGACTGTCACAAATTATTTCTCCTTACAGACTTAGAAAATAAAAATCTTGTTACAACACTTACAAATAAATTCACTTTCTGCTCAGTAGATGTCTGTATCTACTTTATGTCTGGCAGGCAGGACAGGGTCTGTTCTCATCCCTTGGCCTCCCCAGGTTTGAGAATGGTATGTGTGTGTCACCAACACAGCCTTGGAGAATCCCTGATCCTACACCACCATACCCTATTTGCAAAGTTTTTCTCCTTGGAAACATTGTCACTCTCTCAAGAAAACGTATATAGCATTTTATTTTGTCAAGTATCAAACTACTTTTCACACTTAGAATAACCTATTTTAATATAATTTATAAAGGGAAGAAAAGCTTCCTTATGCACAGCATTTAGGGAATGAACATGAAAAATGCAGAATAATCAGGGTGCTCTGCCTTTCACATTAATCTTTTTTTTTTCTCTGATTCCCTTTAGTGCAAAACCACTTCCATAGGAGTTTTGTGCTTTTTTTGCAGTGGTACCGAGATGCTTTTGAACACTGACAGGCATCTGTCTGCAGCTTTAATGTCTCTAAAAATGCAGCTCTTGGCTCTCTTTTAAAAAATACGTTCAAGTTGTCAAGACAAGTTTGCATGCCTTCCATACCCTTGTTTTCACATACGATGGTGTAGGTACCCAGAATCCCTCCCTCACATCTGCAGAGGAATCCACACTGCTCAGAGAACTGATTGCAGGAGGAAAGGGTGTTGATCATCACACTTCCACATCCCAGTGCAGTGTAAAGATGGTGACCAGGAGACTGGCTTTTGGAGAAACAGATGACGTGGGGCAGGGGCCCTAAAACGGACAGTTTCGAAGGAAGTACAGTCTCCTCTTCAAAGTTTTCCTCTCCTTTTATCTGGAGATGATAATCTTAGTGCCATAACCTCTTTTTATTGATTGAACAATTAGAAGTTAAAACTGCTAGCTTGCCACAATTTTGGTCTCTAAGATAACATTTACAGCAATGTGGATCTCTTTTATCTAGCTACAGGGGGAAACTGAGGTTTAAACTCTTCCAGAGCAGATAATGCTAAGGTGTGTGTTTCACATGTTCTTATGAAAGCTTAAATGCTTTGTGATAGGAAGGTTAATCCTCAGTATTCCGTTAAATTTGAGGTTGAGAAAAAGTATGAGTGTCAGCAGTTTGGTTGGATAATAAAATTGGAAATAATCAAACTCTACAAATGTCCTCCAAAAGAAACATGAAATGTGACTTTTTAATGATACAGAAAGCCTCAAGAAATTTTTATTAAGGTACAATTTTGGATCTTCTAAAGGTTTTCAAATGGTGTCCTAGGGAAGAGAGACGTTTTTTAACCTCATAATGGAAGGACTAGGTCCTAAATACAACTTTAAGCCGATCTAACAGCTCTCCAAATGTTAAACTGTGTTGTTACCATACACTTAACTAGTTCTTAGCAGACCACTCTTCTTCAGGACAGAAAGCAGTCAACTTTCTGTGGCACAAAAAGCAAGGAGGAAAACACATAACTCCTTGAGCAGTGCTTTATTTTACCTTTGGGAAGGAAAGTATCTCCTTTGAACGGAGTAAGCACTGATTACACCTGACACATTTCATCAGACTAAATGGAAAATCTTCCCTGACTGTTACTCAGCCTTCACTTTCCTCATTCTTGTGCAGTTCTCCTGTTCCCTTGTCTTCCATGGCCACTGACTCACACGGAAAAACAAGACAACTGTTGACAGTCTGTCCTCAGCAATGCCTAACGTTACTGATGTAATACAGGGAACTGTCTCTATCAGCATTCAGCTAATAGAAACCCTTGTTAAAAAGACACAGTGAAAAAAAATTGCAACCCTTTTATGCTTCAAAGGATTATTTTTAAAGTGCACTTTAACATATTTCAGTCACCCCCAAAAATGATGAAATCTGTCATACTAAGATCAGGACAGGAGAGTATCCTGGCTATTTTTATCTAACCTCTGGCAACAATTCCATGGAGAGCAACTATATATTTGGGTTGGTTTGACTTTGTAACCCTGCTCTTTTCCAAGTAAACTAAACTGAAATGATAAAGAAGATGCAGGGGGTTAACCTTGTGCTGGAAACCAGAACATCTAGGTGTGAAATAGTTGGAGTCTCTCCTAAAGTATGCAGTGGAGATTGCACTGAAATGCTTCCGTCTGAGATTTTTTGCTCTATGACCCAGTTCAACAATCGAACATTACCTGGCCAGTAAAAACCAAGATACCCAGGAGGCTGCTTCTCTAACTAAACACACAGTGGGATGGTCAGCACTACTCCAGACAGTACAAAAATCAAACTGAGACAGCATTTCCCCAATCTATGAATCCCTTCTTACAGCCTGGAAACTGTCAAATCTAAGTACAGCCCCATTATCAAGGACTCTGCTCTGTGACTCTTGAAGTCACTATACTTCATATAACTGTAATAAAATGTAACTATTAATCTACATTAACAACCTAGCATCTTTTATTGTCTAATTTGTAAATACAAAATGCCTTTTAGTTGATAAAACAACCTAGTATCATTTGAGCAAGGATAATTAAGTGGTTAGGGTGATTCATTTCCACTCAGTTCCAAGAACCACCATTCTGTGAGAATGCCTAACAGGGGTTAAACTGAGCAGTCCCCATGGCTGGAAGGTACCAGAGGGAGAGGAACTTTATTTTTCAGGTTCACAAAGTGTGTATTGTTCTCACTTCATTTTCCTTCAGCACACTGTTTGCCCAAAATAATAGGGTAAAATTCAGTTAATATATAGTCTGTTAATATATAAATGCTTTGGCAGCAGGATAGGTAAAGAGAAACCATTTCTACTGAGGAAATAACACATTAATTCATCTTGATTTAAAGAGACTTTCACTGTACCATTGTGTAAACACTCCCACAAAGAGAAACTAATGACGTTATTACCTGCCAGTTCCCTCAGCACTGGTGTGAGACAGGAAAAGACATTCCCATGGACCCCTGGCTGGGACTGAGATGAACAGTGTAAATCCCAGTGGGCCAGTGGATCCTGGGGCAAAGCAAGGGAAGGCTTTAATGGTGTTCACAGGAGTTACTGTGCAGGTGGATCAACACTGTCAGGTACCACTGCAGCAATGCAGGTATACTGCTGCTCTGTTCTTCAAATCACTGTGAGTTTTAAAGGCAAAGAAAGAAAATGAGCAAGGGCATGTTTGGTGAAGTTCTTGGAAATCTGGGCTTCATTTAGTTTGCAATGTTACCTCCCAAAATAACCTGCTTTCCAGTCCAGTGAGAAGGAAAAAATTATTAGGACATTTCCTCTGACCTTAAGTATTTTCATTTTTTTTTTTCAAATTTTGTTTTGCAAAGCCAATGTTAGCAGGTTTCTGAGCTGACATTTATTTGGTATTGTATTTACAAAACTCTAAATATTTGTACAAGTTCCATCCATGATGACGGACTGGATGAGTAACTGGAAATGAAATCAGCTTAAAACAAAATCAATACAAAGGGTAACAAAGCCCATGTTCCTGGGAACCATTGTGCTGATGATTTCATTTCAGTATTTGCCTCTGCATTCCACTCCCAAGTGTTACAAGGCGTGGATCAACATCCCCTTCTGTGCTTTTGTAATATTTTTGCACTGCCAAAAATAAATGATAAACACTAATGCAAACACATGGTCAGCCAAAGAGATCTGCTTAAAAGCAATTACTGCACCACAGTCTTGTTAATATTCAACTGCCAGTAAACAGGTTTCTTGGCAAATGTTTATGCTGTGAACTCTGAACATGCACTACTGAATTATTCACTTGCTGTACATCAGTGCACACTTGTAACCTAAGATCTGAAACTCAGGTTTTTACCCGTAAATTGCAGGTTTACTGCTGCTCTCTTCTCCCAGGTACCCTTTTGGTTTCAATAGGATTAGTGGAACTAAACCAACAGCACTGTATTCCTAATGCTTGAATCACACAGCTGGGTGGGAGTTACAGGTTTAGGAAAGTCTTCAGCAGGGCAGTGAAAAGCTCTAAGTTACACTTACTGCTCATGTTGGTCAAGAAGCTCTCAGTCTAGTGAGTGCTGTGCCACTGCAATGGACAGGGAGAAGGTTTGGTTATCAAAATAAACTTGAACTGCTCCCAGCCTGAGCACCACCATTCAGAGCTGCCCCCAACTGAAAAACAAACCAGGCCTTCAGTCTATTTCTTTGTTCCCTTGTGCTCAGTTAGCAGGGCATGCAAACTTGTGTTACACATGTTAACAACACCAAAGAGCCAAGAGTTAAAAGACAAAACTGATTTCAAGCCAGAGTCTTAGTTTTCTACAGTAAAATGCAAACTAATCAGAATTGGTGCCTTCATTGGAAAATGAAAACAGCAAACAAGTCCCTGCTGCTGCACTGCACATTTTGTGACTGAACCAGACCAACCTGCAGACAGAGTCTCAGCCTTCAAGGGTTGTTTAAGAGATACGTCCAGGCAAACTGTAAGGAGAAGCGTAGTGCCTGGGCTAATGCTACTGATTCTACTAAACAAACCTCCAAACTAAGAAAATGGATCAGTAACTCCTCATCTCTTCATGTACTGTAAAAAGACATTCCTTGACTGCACTGGAAGCAGGATTTCAGTTCATTTTGCACCTCGTTCCAGTTCTCCAGGAGTTACTATGTAAACTATGGATTTCAGTCTGAGTAACAGCAATACTGTTCTTAAATGCCTGTGAATTTATATCAGCATTAAATAATTTGGCACTAATCCTGCAAATAGTGCGAGGCTGAGCTTATCTGGGGGTCCATGTTCATGCACACAGAACTGCAGGACTATGACTTACACATGTAAACTGTAATGTGTCATGACACAGTCAAATGCTTCTGAGTATTCTGTATCTCAGGGACCATCTGACCAGGAGGAAGAGCACTCACCAGGGCCGAGTTTTAGCTTGGACTGCCTTCATAGTTTCTCCTGAGAGTAGGATATAGGGAGTACACTAACAAATCCAGAGTTTAGACAACTCTCATTTTCAGTGCCTAGCTGGACAATTTATTGCCTGTTATCTTTGGATGTAGGAGAGATGGGAATGTCCTGGAAAACTATCCAAAAATACTATCAAATAGTTCACCTCAGCCTGCTCTTTCACATAAAATATTAGAATTGTGAAAACTATACCAATTGGAAAAGGTAAGGCCCTTTCACTCTTACAACTGTAAAACCTGAAAACTAACCCCTCAGATGAGAAGCAAATAGGCCACAAAGCATATGTTACTCCTCAGTTATCTACTTCATAGTTTAAAAAACCAGAAAGACCAGAGAATGGTTTAATATTTTCTACAGGAAGATGAGTAATATTAAAATTAGTATCCATTAGCCCTTTCCTAAGTCTTCTTAATTTTCATGACACTGGATATGTTGAATGGCTAAACTGGTGCAGCCCTAGTAGCAAAACTATTCAAGTCTTTCTTGATCTAGATTTTTCAAAAGAGACAAATGATGACCTGAAGTGGGTGCTTTCTGAAAATGAGCTCCTTCATATTATCAGGATTGCAAAAGACACTTGCCATCCCTGAACACCTCTGCTTTACCAGCAGAGTTAAAAATCTGCCTGCTCCTGCTGCCTTTTTGTAAGGTGCCTGAGTGTGAACCCAGAGATGCTGCCATCAGTACTTCAGCTGCACCTACCATGCACTGCAGAGCCAAATCTGAAAGAACTGGGTGTAGCTGGATTATGAAATCAATTTAACAATGTAGACTTTTGATCAACAATGAAAGATTTTTCTGATGAATGTTTTCATGAAATGAAAAGCAACTGGTAACTTGTGATAGGGAGAGGGAAACATTTGGGTTCAAAGTTGGGAGGGAATCACTCGAAAAGATGATGGTTTCTTACAGCTAAGAAGTTGCAACGCATGCAGTTTACAGCTACTCTGAGCTCTTCTTTCCCATTATATGCCCATCTGGTATTTAAAGAGATGGTTTAAAAAACAAAACCAACACAAAAATCCAATCCACTTATGCCACTTAAGCAATGAACACTCTGGTGACATAATGTCAAATGTATGACCAGAATTAACCCTGTAAATGACCATTAGGCACATGGCAAGAGGTCGTGGCTACAGTCAGCTCAAGGCTTCTCCAGTTCCTGTTTCCAGTGGTGCAGGTCTTGAACTGTGAAATGAAATTATGAGACCTGAGGGCAAAACCTCAGTGATACCCAGCAGGAAAAAGGAGCTATCACTGTGCAAACAATAACCAGTGAAATGCATCTACCCTCTCCTCGAGGCTGTATTGAAATAACTACCCTGGTCCAATCCTGCTTGACTGCAAGTCGTGATATTGCTCGGGCTGATTTTGCTTCTGTTAAAATGATAACTTAAGATCATCACAAAACCTGAGAGAAGGCTTCCCCACCTGGGCCTGTTCCACAGTAACTAGCAGTCTATGCCCTATGACAGGTACCTGCTATTTGGTCCTGTAATCAAAATGCTGGGGATTATGACACTTGAAATACCTTTGTCAAAGACATTGTCACTTTTTGGTCACTAGTGGAGTGCTGAGGATTTCAAGAGACACTGTCAAGATTGCCTTTTCCGAAAGGGACCTCCTTTGCCAACAGTCCCGTGCGAAATGTTTCACAGCTTTGGCTTTGCATGTCTCTTCCCCAGCCACCTGTCTCCCCACCCCACATCACCAGTTCAAAGTTGTTCCTGCCATTTTTGTAACTTGTATGAAGGTTACAGAACATAAAACGGGGGGGACAAATGTTAACGAAGTTTTTCAGAGGGTTTGACTTTCAGGACTACCTCTCAAAAGTCCCTTTTTAAAAATAAGACACCGAAGCAAACAGGATTGTGTCTAACTTCTACAAAATTGCTGGTTTCACAGGAGGAGGAGAGTATGGCTACCATGCTACTCAGCATTAGGGTGAAGCACCATCTAAATTCTGGTAAAGTCAGCGATATCACCTAGCTCTTATCAGCAACCACACCCCCAGCCTTCCACAACGTCTTTGCTGTCCAGCTTGATGCTGTCAGTGTTCTTCTCACTGAACATGGGCCCGCCGTGCCTCATCATGAGCTCCGTGGCCATCTTCACAAACGCCTCCTCCACATTGCTGGAGTCCTTCGCAGAGGTCTCGATGGCACAGATGATGTTGTCATAGTGTTCAGCCAGGCTCTGGGCCTCTTCCAGCTGAACCTCTCGAAGGTCACTTAGGTCAGACTTGTTTCCTGGAAGAGAAGGAAACAACACAGTAATTTATAATGACTGTTTATGCCACAGGAGGTGTGCAGCTGGAGGTTCCCTGGTTGCCCAGGGAAGCTGCAGGATTTCCAGTCACGGGGGGTTTCAAAATTTGACTGAGAAGGCCCTGACCAACCTGCCATTGGCCTTGCTGTGAGCAGGAGGTTGGGCTGCATACTCTCCTAAGCCAACCTGTATTTCTGTGTGACTCATTAGGCAGAAAAAGTAACTGAACAGTGGTGGCTGTAGACCTTAACAAAATTAAAATGGGCTATAAATGAAAGCTGAAACCATCTTGTGAAAGCAGCAGCTGTCTGCTGGGCCCTAGGGAAATCAGAATGGTACTGCTGTTCCATCAGCAGGTCTAATGGACATGGCTCCGAGAGCCACATCTGAGTCTGAAACATTGGGGCTGGGAAGCAGAACTTCCAGCAGAGAGCTGACACACCCTGACTACCCCAAAGGCCTTCCAAAACCCCTTGTCTGCTGAAGTGTGGGGGTGTTCCAGTGCTTGCTATGATGGAGCTTCTCTGGGCCGTGAAAACCTTGGGATCTTTTTCATGAGAACATCTCCACAGCAGCTGTGCCTCAGAACCTGGAAATCTTGGGCACTCAGTTCTCCACTCAGGGAGATGCAAAGGATTCAAAGCTGGCTTCTTCTTAACAGAAGTTAATCAAAGCAAAACATTTCTGTTTGGATGAATCAGTGCTTTCTAATTAAAAAATAACTGGTCAAATTTCCAATCAGATCTATTGCTTGCATCTTAACTTCAACCATAGATAAAACTTGTGACCACCTTAAACAAGTATTGCAAATAATGACATTGAGCAGTAGCCTGCGGTGCTGGTGTTGATGTTTTCCACTCACCAATCAGTAACTGCACTATGTTGGAGCCGGCGTACTTCCTGACATCCTCGATCCAGCGAGGGATGGACAGGAAGGAGCCCCTCTTGCTGATGTCGTAGGCCAGGATGGCCCCATTGGCGCTGCGATAGTAACTCTGCGTGATGGTGCGGAACCTCTCCTGGCCAGCCGTGTCCCAGATCTGCAGCTGCATAAAACAGGGACAGTGAGACACGGACCAGCCAGCTCTGCTGCACCCAGGGACGGCACCCGAGACCGCTCTCCTGTGTAAACAATGCATTCTGGCACCACGTTTCTCTAGTCTTTGTTCAGGATTGAAGGATGATAACAATATATGCTTGAGAGCCTTGATATAAACACACATGTATGTAATATATGCTGAGAACTTAGCTGAAAGGTTATATCTGTATCAGTTGGGACACACTGTGTTCCTGCAGTGAGCTTCTTCTGTGGCAGATTATGAAATTATCTCTCGTGTGTCCAGCCCTAGTCCTTTGTCACCTCCTCTAGCACAGTCAGCAGAACAAGCTGTTTCCCCATAGCAAAGCCACTCCAGTTGATCTGGTGTGTCACTGAAACTACAGGTAGTTTCTCACTGGAATATCGTCTGTGGCACTGCTGTGGGTTTGCCAGCTCTGCTACAGGGGCAGGAACGACTGGAGCAGGATGTGGTCACAGCAGCTGAGAGCACTGATGCTGCTTTAGAAGGAAACATGAGACAATTCAGAGAATATAGATAAAAGTGTATAAAGGAAATGCCAGCAATTCTAGGTTTCAGTAAGGTCAAAGATGGAGTCAGGCTGGTCACCTGTCCCTTTCCAAGTGGTAGCACAGACATTACAACAGGGCAGGAAGAAGAAATGTTTGGCTTACACACTTTTGCCCAAATCCAGCAGCATAAGAATTATGAGTTTAGTATCAGGGTTTGACTTCCCAGTACTAGATGTTCCAGAGGAAGAAGCCAAATAACTCAGAGTGGACAAACACACTATCCTGCTCATAGGGAAAATTTCTTTCTAAATCCTCTTGTTTTATAGATTGTCCAATGTCCTGGGATATGACGGTTTACATTCCAGGATCTTTTAATCTGAAGTAACTGTGGATGTTCTCATCCTCCATAGAAATCTCTAATCCTTTTTGAATCTTTCAAAGCTCTTGGCTTCAATATACAGTAGCAGTGAAACCAAAGAATTTCCTTTTATAAATTTTATATTTTCAGTCCCTCTGTTGCACTTTCACTTCTCTATCCCCAGATGAGAAATGAGAGACCACTGCTTGTCTTTTTGTGCCATTCCTTATACTCTGCATCTCTTCTTATGAGACAGAGCATAAGCAAATACTTCTGGGGTTTTTAATCCTCCCACTGTGTGGACCTGTTATTTATTGTTTCCCCTCTCTCTGAACCTCCTTATTTTAAAGAGCTGACACAAGTTAATATAATGTGTCAGTGATATTTTACACCAAATAATATGGAATTTTTTTTTATTTATTTATTTTGCATAATAGCATTTTCTTTCTATCTTCTGACTCCTGCATTTTTGAGCAGTAACTTTCCCTTTGGAAAAGGCTGTACTGATGAGATCTCATTCCTGTGCCAACCAAGCATTTAGATCCCAAATGATATATGTACAGCTTAAAAGGAATCAATCCAATGAAAAAGGACTTCTCAGTTCTGGTAAGAGTTTTCTCGGAGAAGGGAAAGGGACTGTAATGGACTCAGAAAACCACAAAGTAATGATTATTAATGGAACAGATAATGATTCAGAGCAGTCAGCAGCAATTACTGGAGACAGGGAAGTTCAGGACAGGTTTCTGTATGATCTCTCAAGTCTCCCCACTAGACCTTTGTGTCTGTTACATAGTTTTAAATCTCAACACTTGATTAGGTCAAGTGCAAAACAAGGCTAATGATGATTACTCAACTCTTGGGAGAGGTCTGAGTGATTCTGTGCATACAGACAAATTAGAAACTTTTTAAATTAAAAAATAAAATTGTTTTAGCTCACACTTTTCACATGGTGTAAATGAAAGTGCAGAGCCAGTCCTGGGCCACGTGCTGTATGCTGGATTTTGAAAACCTCTCTATAAGTACATTCCATAAGAATCACAGAATCACTGAGGCTGGAACAGATTTTGAGAGGTGACAAAGCCAACTGCTTTTAAGTGGAGTCAAAACTTAGCTCTTCCACACAGAATTGCTCCGTGATTTTCCCAGGGACCAAAATGAATCTGACCAGTCATCCAAGGATTTCTTGCCCTTTCTGAAGATGAGTACAACATTTGTCTCTCTCTGGTCCTTCCCAATTTCTACCATAATGATAGAACAACCTCAAAATGTCACCAGCAAGATCTCACAGCACTCCCCTACATGTTTAACTCAACCATTTGTGTCTGTGTTCACAGGATTAAACGTACAAAGTTGCTGAAGCCTTCAGAGTCCTGCTGGGAACAGCAGAGAGCACAATTTTGACCTTCTCAGGAGCTCAAACAGCACCCAAGAGCAAACAAGAGCACCTTTCCTCCCAGCCACATCCTCTGGGTGAGCTCAGGCACTTGACTTTCGTGCTCCTCTTGTGTAAGGATTCTGAATCATGTAGCTTTTGCTTTCCTTGCTGAGGCCCCAGCATGTATTAGGCCCTTGTCTGCAAACATCCACAGCAGCTGGCACGGTGTGTGGCCCTGTTCCATCACCTCTGTGGGCAGAAGGAGCCAGGTGAGTGCTCCCTGTTTCGGGGAACACCAGGCAGAGACAGGCACACTTGAATGACTGGTGTGAGCCAAGCCAAGGCAATACTGTCAGCAAGGGCTTCCCACAGCTTGGAAGCTTGCAAACCTGTCCTGTCACACTGTTTGAAGTTTGAATAACTGCCTTGTTTTAAATCATTAAGAATACACACTGCAGACACAGCAAATAGTATGAACCACACAACTTAATTTAAAGCAAGTTGCATTTCTAAGGGCAAAATATAGCTAGTTTGCTTGACAGCATCTTTAGAAAACTCCCCAAAAAGTACTTCCATATAGCATTGAGCAATCTAATACATGATTAAAAATATACAATTTACGTCATTACAAAAATACCAGTTCTGATGCTAAGTAAACACTATTTTCTCCAGCAGGTGTACAGAGACACATTTCAAATTCTATTAAAAAGAAACATGACAATTCTATGTAAATACCAATCACAACTATAATTTAAAACAGTCATTTAGTAGTAAAAATTTTATATAGTCTTTCTGTACACTATATTTACAAACTCTTGACAAGAATAACAACTACAAATTCGTGAGAAAAAATATAGTCTTAATATTTCTCACTCAGAAGTCCCTTAGTATAAGTTAAATGTTAAAATCAAATACAAAAGGAACTGTACTAGCCACAGGTTACCAAAAGAGATGTGATCATGTATTCTATTGTATTAGGATATGACATATGCAGTATATGACACAAGGTCCTTGGTTATTTATTTCCTTGATTTAAGTGCTTCAGCTTTGTAAATACCATGATGGAAGCCACATCTGTCACTCAGTAACCTTTTGAAGCAATTCCTGATTTTGTCATTACTTTCACAACAATTTTGGTGTGAGAAAGAAGTTGGGATTGCTGGAGAACTGTGTTGAATTCATCTGAGGATACTAAGAAAAAACACCTATGAAACAAAAGATTGGTGCCAGGCCTTCAAGGGGACCACCAGTAGTAACAAATGAGGACAGCATAAAAACCAGGGAATAAATACCCATTGTTCAGAAGGAATATGACACAGTACTCCAAGTAAACAAAGACAAGGAGCCACCTTTCTTGTGCTAATTGTTTCACTATTGAATACACATTTACTTACAAAAGCTGGTTATTTTGATCTGTTTTGAGCTTTGAATTTTTTGGACAGTAGAGCCCTTAGCACTGGCTGGTACTGAACAGCACAGTGCTAGTAGCTTATCTCCTGTGAGACTTTTCATGACTCCATATAATCCCCATAAGTGCATCAGACAAAGTCTTGACCGTCTCTTTCCATTTGCTTTCTCATCTTTGCCTGTTGGGGAGGAGTCCTGAGGGAGTGTATGTCATTCCCCCCTGCAGGGGTGCAGGATGGTGTGAGTGGCTGGGAGCAGCTGTCCTGGAGAGGCCCTGGGGATCCTCACAGCCAGCACAGGAGCCAGCATTGCTGGCAGCACCCCGAGGCACAGGAGGGTGCACACACTGGGGAGCTGCTGCCCACAACAGCACCACGGACACAGGAGAGAAAAACTGAAACAAGGATGTTTCAACTGCATGTACTGAGGAAAACAGGTGGTAAAGTTTATGGTGGTTCTCTGGAAGATCATTCTGGGATGTCTGGTTAGGCCTACACAAAGCAGGTTTTGAACTACAGGAACAGAGTGGTGAAAATGGTGAGTGACAGGCTGACCACAGAGCATTGTAAACGAGCACCATCCAGCGGGTCATATGGATTCTTCTTACATTGATGAACATATTGTTTGTCAAAGGTTAATGCTTAACAGATGGCCTCAAGACACATTAAATAATTTCTCCCTCCCTTACTTCCTACATAATTTATTAAGTACTCTCCTGATTCTTCCAAAGTATCACAGGAATTCAGTTTTACTTTTGCTTCTGAAGCAGCATAAGTAAGAAGTAAGTACATCCTACAGCTGATAACTTTCTTTACAAAAATAGAAATGTCACTTTTGTGAAAATATAGCAAATTCCATAAGATTTCCCAGCAGTGAAATACTAGATACAAAGACTGAGCTAAAAAAATCTTAACCACCTGACCGTGTCTGAATCCTGTCACCTCAAATGGCAAGCAATAATATACATTTCTGTAGGCTGGCAAATCATAACACTTGCTCCTAAAAACACTTACTGGAAGTCTTGCAACTTCATCTATGCAGTTTTTGCCAAAAGCAACACCTCTATGGCAGTGTATTTCAATTTAAAGTGATATTCATACACAGTCAGGATGAACTGCTCCGTTCAACTGTTTCCCTACACAGTTTTCAGAGAGTGATGAATCCTTGTTGGTTGGGCATGCAGTATTTCCATTTGTTCCAGACTTGTATGTGTCCAAGTAACTGACAGAGAGCTACACTTCCTCTGGATATCAAATAATATTGCTTCCATGTAATAACCAATTGTTCTGCCTGTATTTGTTTAGCAACATTATTAAATCAACAGTCAGGGAACAAGACAGTTAACAAGTCATAACTGTATATTACTTGCAATTTGGCCAGATAATGACACATTACATTTTGGCCCATTCTGAAAGGAATATAGTTTACAGCCAGGAGGCCTGAATAAAAGCCAATAATCTTGATAACATATGGGCTGGAAAAGCTTGGAAATTAAAAAGTGCAATGACACATGAAGAAGTATTTGCTATAAAAGGAATGTGTTTTCAACTGTTCTTCTCTCCTGCCACTTTCTGAAACACATACTGAGAGAGAAAAACTACAGCATGGAGGACAAAAATATTCAGTTTATGAAATACTACTGCATAAAGTAGACATTAAAGATAATTAATTTATCAGTTCACAGGAGGTAATTCATTAAAAGAAAAGGAATTTTGTCATTACTAACCCTGATTTATGGACTTGGACTTAGGAATGTCCTTGCCTATCATTATGTAAAATCTTGATTCCAGCATTTTATAAATATCTTTTCTTACAGTGACATAACAGTTACAAAACATATTTGTTTTGTTTGCCAGATTCTATCACTTAAGTAATTATTTTATCAGTAGGACTTTAATCACTGTGCATTAAGTGATTAACACAACTTTTAAACACTTTTAAGTGATTAACAAGACCAACTTTTGGGAACTCCACTCTGTACTCTAGGATTTAGCCAGCTAAGAAGGATGGATTTTAGAGAGAGCACTATGCCACAATGTCAAGCAGTTAGCATACAGTAGAGCTTATCTTTAAAAGAATATAGACTGTAGACATTTCATAAAGCTGATGGGGAAATTCTGGATGTATGCTGGTCAGATTTTGCCTCTGTGACAGAAATGCAGGTGGGGAGCACAGGGAGCTTTGACTGGGAAGTTCATTAGTGTGCTACACGTGCCAAATCCCCGCCTGGCTCTGTGCCAGGGGCCTTTCAGCTCCCACAGCTCCAGGAGCCCCCAGCCCCCAGCAGCCAGGCCCAGCAACTGGATGAAATTCCCTGGGAGACACTCGAAGGAATGCAGCTTTAAGGTGCAAGGAAACCTCAAGTTTCATAAATAATAAAAAAAGTTATTTGCAGAACCATAACCCTCTGTATCCCAACATGCATCTTTGCCCTTAGCCAACAAAATGCATCAAAAGGAAGTGAGACTTAAAATCCTTGGGCTTCAAACGTTTCAGAAACATTATGTAACTGCAATGGGAACATTTGAAGCAGAAGGGAGCACTGACACAATTAACCTTAAAATGTTTGTTTCACTCTCACAATAAGTGTTGTTGGGTTGTAATACTGTCCTTAGCCTGACTAAAAACGAACCTTAGGCCACTGGAGCTGTGGAGCAAGTAGTGTTCAAAACCTCCTTGGGACTCTTTTTATAGACACTCTTGTTCTGAAGGGACTACTACAGACGAGCTTATGAAAACGGGGATTTTCTTATTCCTGCAGCATTTGCTAAACTGAAAACAAGTTCTGCACTCCTTATGAAGGGACTGTCTCGAGCAGTACAAACTCCTCGTGATATAGGAGCAGAGAGAATCCCCTGCACGTTTTGGTGAGGACCTTTCTCTAAGGTCAAACTTATTTAAACACGTCCTGAACATCTCTTGATTTGAGGCATCCCAATCATCAGCCTACGTAAAACCCTTTTAAACCAGTGTGTCTCGGGTGCCTGAGGCAGAAGAATGAGAACCACAGTGCACCTCTCACCCAGCACGTGTACGGGCTTGTTTACTAACGGGCCGACCTGTGCAGGGAGCTCAAGTGCTCCTCCTGCAATCACCACAATCACCGTAACCTGCACCACGGCCAGACTTGTACAGCCTGCAACACACCCCCCACCTGCCTGCTTTGTCAGGGAGCTCACCAAAGTGTCATAAAATGCCTCCTTATTTTCTGTTTCCAACAGCATGCTGAGCAAACCCACCCAATCAGATGGACTGCTCTGAAATCTCAATCCAACTGGAAAAGCCCAACTTCAACTTCACACACCCCCCACACCCTAACAGACCAAACAAAAAAACCCTCTAAGCCAAGTGTCCTCAAACTACGGCCCGCGGGCCGGGTCCAGCCTGGGGCCGCCCCTAATCCGGCCCGCCCCCCCTGCCGGGGGTTGGGGGTGGAAACCAAGCAGCCCCGTCCTCCTCCTCCTCCTCCTCTGCGATGCGCGGCGGGCGAGAGGCGGG
>JAWWLV010000024.1:19308535-19319975 GCA_035041135.1 Platyrinchus mystaceus
AAGAACAATTGTAATCAACAAAAACAAATAATATTTCAGTGTGAACTATGGGCCTGCTTTTGGCTAATGAGATGGTCCAGCCCAGCCCGGTCCTGGCTGGTGCTTGGGGGCTGCGGAGGCCGGCATGTTGATTAAGTGGCAGGAAGTCATCTGTGGCTGCGTGGTTTCCCCCCCAACCCCCGGCGGGGGGGTTCTGTAAATACCGGCGGGCCGGATTGAGGACCCTGGGGGGCCGTATCTGGCCCGCGGGCCGTAGTTTGAGGACCCCTGTTTTAGGATATTAGCTTTTCCATAACCTCCAAGGTAAAAATATATCCAAGGTGTAAAATGTATGTGTTGAGCCATGTGTCTAAATCAGATGGCTAATCACATGTTTGTGTTTTATGGAACTTGTAGGGTTTTGAGCCTGTTAATGAAAAGAAATGTTCATAGTCAGTGTGGATTCCCACAGCCTTGGTGGGTGAACTGGGGGCACTGTGCCCCTCTCTGCCTTGCTTGCTTTGCTCTGATGAAATGCAGTTCCATTTCTAGCTCTGTGTGCACAGTCTCTGTCATTCAAAATACAATGCCATGTTCCAGTCAAACACAACACAGCTCTGCATTTATGGGGATGTTTTATTTAGGACTGGGATTTAGCTTTCAGAGCAAATCTCACCATCTTCTCCATTTTTCCTGCGTGCCTTTTAGACAATACTGAACTGCAACATTCACTGTGGAAATACCTGTGGTTTGCTCCAGGTGCTAATGGAGGCTCAGTGCTTGGGACCAGACTAAGGATAGTCCAAAATAGCCCCTCCTCTCCAGGAATAGATGGTTGGCTGTGGTGACCTCAGTTCCAGATTGTTTCCCTGCCCTGATCCAGCTCTTTGGGCCATTCTGTTTGTTGATACAGACACTGCCAGTGTGACTAAGAGCTCTCCATGGATGTACCTTGTTCCAACTTCCTGCTAACTATGCAGGCAAGCCTGCTAAAAATGTTGAAGCATCTTTAGCAAGTTATTGCATCTCAGCTTTAGTAGAATTGTAAAATGCATGGGATTATTCAGCACTCTGAGTGTTGTGGTATTGTCCTTGTTTAAGGAGTTCAGTGATTAAAAAATCAGCCTTCAGACCCATTAAGTCCTGCTATTTTCTGCTTGAAGGGTTGGGAATGTTGAAGGCAGGACATTGAACTTTATGCCACACTGAGCAGTTGTTCTTGGAAAGATCAATTAGAAATTAATTAGGGTCTGAGATAAAAGAGTACATTGGAAAAGCCCAGGTGGTGAGTTCACCATGGTAACTCACTGGAGGGTTGAACTCACCATCCACAAGGGATAAGAGGGTTAGTTTTTATGTTGTCCTTTATACAGCCATGAACTCATGGGCTTTGCAATCCAACCTGAGGCTCTGGATTTGTATCCAGTGATGGATTCATGTTCCCAGGTATGAGCAGCTCCAGCCCCACTGCCCCCCAAGCACATCTGTGCTTACACATGTGTGGGGCTCACACCCCCACACGTGCCCAGCTGGTCTTTGTGAACTGCATGAGACTTGGCCCAGACTTCTGGTCACACATGGAGAGCCCCAAAAAGTCCCTGCAGACAGCCCTAACCTGGGTCTGCTGAATTCCTACTGCAAAGCAGCTGGATTGTCAGGAATTCACAGCCCAGCTAGCCTCCTTCAGCCAGTGCAGATGTCAGAGCTGCAGAGCTTTCCTGGGCTCAGCAGGACAGTCCTGAGCAATGCTCTCCAACTGTGCTGCCACACAGTGTTTGCTGTAGGGTGGGACAAAACATCATCACCAATTCCAGTTTTCCAATCCTTGCATTTCACCCTCAAAACCATGATGTTTGCATTTCAACAATCTTTTTTTAGTGGGCTTGGTGTTTTGAGCCATTAAAGTTCCCATTTTCCAAGCTCTGCTCATAGTCCTTAAGGCTGGATATTGCTAATGAAAGCTGCTCATGTGTCTCCTAGAGCTGGGTTCTGAAGGAAATCCTTTAAACAGTGTGCCCTGTGATAAAATCACAAGAGCTGGAAATGCTGCTGTGCTAATCCTATTATTTCCTATCACTGAATCCTGATATACAAACAGTTTGAAGAGTCAGTTTTATCAAGCTGGCAGCTGAATTAATCACATGGTCAGTTATACCAGGGTATAAATAGGCAGAGGTCCTCTGAGGAGGATTGTATGTTCATTAAAAGATGCTGCAAGTCTCTTCCTGCATAATCTCATTCTGTCTTTGCCCTCATTTGGTCTCTCTAGCCCAGTGTTGATGACTGTAATCACTGAAGCTTCTTACATTTAATGGAGCCAGTTGGAGGTGATTTATAATTCATTTCCTCATCAGTTTTGATAAATCCTGGTGGTTTGATGTTGTCCTGCAGTGACACTCGTGGTGTCATTGTCTGCACACTGACAGGCACAGAACACCCGCAGTGCCTCTGCCTCTAATAGAAAAAACAGAGCCTGGAGTCAGAGGAGGGCTCTGTGTCCTCTTTAATCAGCAGCTCCCTCTGAGGATGTATCTGCAATCCCTCAGCATTTCCCTTGTGCCTTGGCTGGCTGCTTCCTGCTGCTCTGGTTGCAGCACCTTCCTCTGCACAGGCTGGAGAGCAGTGCTCAGGGTGATGACTACAGAAAATCTGAAATATTTACTTTGTCTTTTTAATTAATGAGGAGTCGTCACGTGAATTATCCTCAAATATTAGGTGTCTTCAGGACAAGGAAAGAAAAATCCATGGGATTCCCCTTCCCATCTAGTCTTTCTCACTGGCTCTTTTCAGTCGTATTTTATCCTCTTTGCTGTTTTAAAGAGACTTTCATTATGATCTAAGTAAGTTGTGATCTGAGTCAGTGAGACCAGAGTGCTTTGCCTGAGATTTTGCTTCCATGGTTTGCTTTTTGCCTTTGGGTGTTTCCATTTGTTTCCTAGTGAACCCAATTATTTTTCCTTTTCTTCTCCAAAGTCTGTGGCATTTCTGATAAATCTCTATGAATAAAAAGCAAACTTGGAGTAGTGAGGCTCCCTTTCCAGAATATATGGCCACTTACATGTCTGGCTTGAGTGGCCAGGGCTTCCCTGAGCTACCTGCTGGTATATACAGTCAGTGAACAGCTGTGATATATTTAGAGAATGGGTGAAAAAAGAGTGTGCTTCCTGTGGGTTGAGAGAAATGGGAATCCATTTATTTCCAGAGTTCCAAAATTACTTTTTTTTTTTCCTGATGTGAAACCCCTGTGTTTGGAAATACTTGTTCAAGAAGGTTCTTTTTTGATGGTGGTTAATAGTGGAATAAAAGAACACACAGAGCAGTCAGCAGTTTTCCGCAGGGCAAAGTTCCTGGTGGACATAAATTGAACATCTGAGGAAAGAAGCACAGACACTGATTCTCAATTCAGTGAGGACTGAGATTTCCTCAGCCTTCAGGAGACTGGACACAACTAATAAATAGTGCAGATGTCACCTTATTTTTAAGCTTTTATTGCTTCTAAAAATGTCTGTAAACTGAAATTCAGGACCTGTCTTTTTTTTTTCAGAGTCAGCACATAAAGCAGCATCTTGAAGTGGGTGAAGATACCTATGACTGAACAAATGTTCTTGAGACTCATCTTTGAAAGACTTTAAAGGTCTTGATATAAGGTGAATTTTCATGAGTACAAAGTTGCTAACAGCATTTTTCATTTACATGGAAAAGACTAGAGTCTTTCCAAAAAAACAACAAAAAAGAAATCCCTCAGACTCCCTTTAGAGCTGTATGTATATTGCAGATATATTGACAGTGAACATGACCTCTTTGCCTTTAGGAAACCGGAGGCCCAGGTAACACAGTTCCTTTGCACTCAGACCTGCAGCTACTCCTGACAATTCCATGTGTGTCCATGTGCTGCAGTGAGTGCCTGTTTCCTTTACTTTAAACCAAAAACTTTCAGCAAATCTGAGCAAGAAAAATGTATCTTATACCAAAGGAATACCCATGTGCAGAAATAGGGACGTCTCATGAATCAGAGCAGGGTCTCTTTATTTAACAGGGAGAGAAGCAAAGCTGAACGGCCTCTACCGATGTTTCTCTCCAAAAGCCTGTCTTTCTGACTGCTCCAGGTGTTCTTTTCAGCTCTTTGCTGCTCCCAGGGATAAATGTGTGCTCCTCACCACTCAGTTTTTCTCTTTCATCCTGCCATCTGTTCCCCCTATTCCAGCTCCATCATTCCCAGCGCCGGAATATGCAATATGCAGATGCATCCTGCAGGTATTGTCCTGTTGGGGGGAGGAATCATAGTTTATATTGACTAACAGCCTGGTTCAGTCTTCATTTGAAATGCTCATTTAGTGAGAGAGTGTGTGTAAGGGTTGTCCAGAAAAGCCCTGGTTTAGAGCTCTGCTAAACACGTGGCTGGAGGATATTCTAAAGCAAATGAACCCACAGTCAGCAAAGATCCATTGGGCCTCTTGCATATCTGAACCCCAATATATCACAGCTTGAGAGCTGGGGTTTTGTATGTGGTAGTTTTCCTCAAAAACTTGTGCATAAGCCAAAAAAAATCCTCCTGCTGTTATTTTCCCATTAGAGTTAAGTGGGCAAAAGAAACCCGTCCTTGAATGAGCTTTCTGTGGTGGAGTTTCATCAGTATGAACTATGTTTGCTTTGAGAATTTTCTGAGAAGCTAAAGATTGACTCCTATTGCTGAAATCTTCCCATTTTTGCCCAATTTATCTAACCTGACCTGAGGCAGTTCACCTTGAAAAATAAAGGAAAGACATTTCCACGTGGATGGTAATCACTGAGTCTGCTGGAATCTGTATTTTAACATATTTATGAGCTGTTGGCACCTGCTGCCGAAGTTGTCAAGTGAGGGAACTTTTGGAGCAGACGTGGGAGCTGGTCTCAGGCTAGCTGATAATGACAATATTGGTGGCAATGATTCTAAATCTTACAATTTAAGGGGAAAAAAGCCATAAAGAAGGGCCTTCTCTGTATTGTTTTAAAGCCTGGATGCAGTTCCTCTCCTCAAATGGGAAGGGTTGGTTGGCTTGGCCAGTGCTGCAGCCTGGAGGCTGTGGGAGCTGGGAGGCCATATGGGGTTGGGAATGTCCCAACTGCTTCTAAGAGGAAGAGAAAAGCAGATTATTGAAGCAGTGTGCTAAGGGATGGCACTGAGCTGAGTCCAGGCAGCAGAGCTCCCTGAGCAGGGGTGTGTTTTGCACTGGACTTTTGAAAGAGGGATAAATCTTCTGGCTTTTGGTATTTCACCCCCCAGACTGCCTCAGACTGTCTGGAATAACTACAGAGAATATGAGCAGGGACAATATCTTCTGTCTGAAAGGCAAACAAAACAAATTCTCCCCCACACTTTGGCTTTGGCAATACCTCTCATAAAAAAAGCAACCTATCACCCATCTCTTCAGCCAAAAATCCATGGCAAGGGATCAGGGCTTTCACAGCTTTAAACCACTGACGCTGATATTGCGAGCCTTGAGCAAATTCCTTTCAGCTCTTTAAATACATGACATACTGTTGTTTTCAGGCTAGAGGTGATTTTTCTTCATGCATTAGGAGCTAAGGAAAAAAGGAAACAAAGGTAAAAATAATTCTCAGGTCCTGGGGTAAAACTGGAGAAAATAGAAAGAAAGTTCAGCTTGGAAGAGGATAATTTCAAAGCCATGATAACATTGTAGCACAGACAGTATGCAGAGAAGAAATACTGTGTTGGATTAGATTGTGAAGCAGGGAAAATAGAAGTTTATCTT
Organism: Platyrinchus mystaceus; assembly: GCA_035041135.1. Taxonomy (NCBI): domain Eukaryota; kingdom Metazoa; phylum Chordata; class Aves; order Passeriformes; family Tyrannidae; genus Platyrinchus; species Platyrinchus mystaceus. The sequence continues at coordinate 19,314,268 of JAWWLV010000024.1, forward strand.
TGCTACTGTAATATGAAAATTCTCTGGAATATTTTTACTAACCTTTATTTCTGCATTAAGTTTTTCATTCAAAACCATATTTTTTAGGTGGAGAAATACAAGCTTCTCCTTGTACACCTCTTTTTTTTTTTTTCTCTAACTAGCTTCCTTAGTGACTTATTTACTTGATCTTACTCTTTGTTTAAGGTATTTGAGACCTATGTTCCCAAATAACACCCTCTAAACATTTTTGCTACTTTTTTACGAAGCCATTTTCAGTAAGGTAGCAAAGGAAAGGGGAGTTTTTGCTCCCTTTTACTACTTTTGGAGTTCTAGATTATAATTTTTCGAATGCTTTGGCATAGGGATGTGTGTATTGCCATTGATAGACTGACATCTGTCTCAAACCCAGAAATATCTAAAATATTGGAAACAATAGGAAGATAATTTTGAGTATCTGATTATTTCAGGTTTGTTTTGATCTGATTTAGATACCTTATCCTATTTTATTCAGAAAGCTTATTTAAACTGGTTTACCCCAAGGGCTGTATGCAAAGTTGAGGTGGATGCCCCATTGGTCAAGGCTTTCATTTAGGATAGAATTAAACTGGGCTTAATTCCTTGCTCTGCATGACATGCAGTGTTTATGCCAAGTGGAGCAGGTCCAGCAGTGAAGATTGAAGGGGAGCCCAGCAGGTCAGCTGGGCAGGAGCTCATGGTGAGATGGGAGGCTAGAGCTCAGTCCCTGCTCAGTCACGCTCCATCCTCCAGCTCCTGGGTGAGCACAAATCCCTGGAGTGTTGGTTGTACTGCACAGCCCCTGGAGCAATTCATATCATATCAACAAAGTCCAGATTAAACAAGTGCACCTTTCCTGGCAAAAGTATTTCATTGGAAAATTCTTGTTCTGCTGAGTTTGTCCTTACTCCAACTGTGGAAGGGACTGACAGATCATCCCCTCTTCCCTCTGCCACTGTGGGGACTTCACCTGCTGGCTCCTTGTCCCTTTCTGGAGGGCAGAGTCGTACCAGAGGTGTCCTGACCACATCCAGCAGTGGTGTCAGATCTGTTGAAATGGTGACATCTGACATCACTTTCTCCTCTGTTGTCTGGTAACTTCGCTTTTTCCCTTTTTTTTTTTTTTAAATTTTCTGCACAGAAATCAACATTTCCCCTCCTAATTATTCAAGCCAGATTTGTTTTTTAAACTGCAAACAAATCATATCCTTTTCCCACAAGCTGAGGCAACTCTTAGAGTGTCCTGGCTATCTGCTGCCCCTGAATTGAGATGCCCCAAAAGTCAGAAGGGACTAACTCTTCTGCACCAATGATGTCAGGTGGGAGCTGGTAATCCTTGAGTTCTTATCCATTTCCCCCTGAGATATTTAGAGGGATAACCATTCAGCACCTCAGCCAAAAGCAGTCCTGGAGGATTGCTGTGGCCTAAAGAACTCCCCTGGGATTTTTGGGTGTGCTGGGCACACCTGCAACATGGGGAGGACTTTGCAGGGTGTCCAGCAGTGCCCAGGCCAGGCCAGATCAGAGTCTGGATTTATGCAAGGGTAAGACTTGCTCTGGGTGAGTAGCAAAAAGAACAGCTCAACAAGCTCTTAAAGGCATCAGCTCACCTGGTGCCTCTCACCAAGATTCTCAAAACTCTGAGACACTTGGAGTGATGTGACTGACCTGCTGACAGAGTTCTGGGAATTTGGGATGTGTCAGTGCCACGAGTGTGCCAAGAAAAGGCATGGGCTTGTTCTCCTCATCTGGCATTGACTTTTCACATTCAAGTCTCTTGGTTCTTATGCCTCTCAAATACAGTTTCTACACATGGTATGGAAAGAAATGTGCTCTTGTTCTTGCATATCCAATTTTTATTTAATTCAAAGAAATAAGTGACTGTGGACTGGTAAAACACAGTTAGGGAGAGCTCACTCATGAGGAGCTGATTTCCCAAGCAACCTGTTAAAAGGATAGTGGGAGTTTTATAGATTGGTTCCTATTGAACACCACATGCACTGAAGGGCACAAAGGGGAGTTATGGGCCTGAGCAGGGAATGTAAAGCACTGACCCAGGCAGGTGCCCTTGATCAGGATGTGTAGAAGCTGCTTGTTGGGAAATATCCCTTATGTGCATTCTGCCAGGCACACAACCATTTTTTCCTCCAATGCAAAGGAGGAGTCACAGGAACCAGGGAATCCTGGAGGACATGGGACTGAGGAAGGGCAGAGTCAATGGGTGACTAAGTGCTCCAGATGCAGCTGTGGAATTTATCATCAATTGGCAGGCTAAACAGAACAAATATGCACATGCAACGCTCAAATTGTTTGAGCAGCAAAATTACCTTGTGTTTAATAATGGTGGGGGAGGTGTTAACACGAGATACCAACTGTTAAGGATGTTTTTTGAATCCTTTTTATCCATTTATTACTATGAACAACTTGAATCTGAATGACTTGTCTATTACGGGTCATTTCTCTTCTCATAATTGTGCAAAATGCTTCCAAAGACATTTTTAGGGTCTATATAGCACTGTAACCTGGTTGTAGTAGGGCCATGAAGTGATTTATCAGCATTCCTGTGTCCATACCTGCTATAATTTTTATGGAAATTTTGGTGTGGCAATGGCTGGAGAAGGAGTGATAGGAAAGAAAGAAAGGAAAATGTGACATATTTGCTATTTGCTTGTGTGACAATTTATGAGCCAGTCAAAGCCTAAACTCCAGTTCCACTGTCCTTCAGAGATGTCCAACTGTTTATTTTCAGCAGAAGTTATGGCCAGGTCTCCATAATGTTATCATTCAACAGCAGATGCAGCTTTAAAACTATTTACAGGGTTTATTCGTCTGTGCAGGAACAACGTGAATCTGTGAAAAGGAATTTCCAAAGATTTCATACGAAGTGCTGGAATTAGTTCTTCCATTTTTAGTAGCAGTAGTTTAGGGACCTATATGGTGATTTCTGTTAATAAGTTTATTTCTGCCTATAAGAAAGTGTCAAATGCATTGTAAGATTTGAAATGGCTTTAAAAGGTCTTACGACTTTTTAGTTCTAAGCTCCTTTTTGCTTAAAAAGTCTGAGCAGATTAGTAAGATTGAAGTTGCTGTTTTCTTGCATGAACAAAATAAAGAATATCAAGGGGTTTGTATTATTAATTCTTTAACTTTTAAAGGCCTCTACATCTCATAAAACAGGTTAGGATTCTCAGGACACTGGGTTTTTTTCAACCACACAATGGGATTCAGTTGAAGTGGAACAGCTTACGTGAACTTCATAAGGTGTTTTGTCCAAGGTAGAAGTTCTGGTAATGCAGGGACAAAGATTTCTCCTACATATTCTGGAGAGCTTTTCCTTGTACAGTTCTTGTCAGTAAAATCTTTTCTGTAGACTCAGAATTGTCAAATATTATTTGTTTCAGAACCTCAGCCATATTTTTTCCCACTCCTCCTGCACTTTTCAATTGTTTGTGATCTTTTTCATGCCCAGCTCTCAAGAGTTTGGGAGTGACTTGTACAGTCAATGAAATAATAGGACAGGTGAGGTCAATCTACCATGACTTGCAACCGTTTCCTTCTATGAAATGGCAGTTGCTGGATACACTATTCTGTTTCTTGACTGGGGGAACACACACCACAGACTCCACAGTTACAGAAAAACAAAACAACTGATAGCCACAAATAACACCTTTCTGGAGGCCCTGTGGCTTTGGGATGGACTGTGCCCTGCACATAAGCTGAAGACCTGCAGGATAAATTCAGACTTTAGTTCTTGGGAGCAACTCATTGTGGTTAAAATTATCACCACAGAAGTAGAATTTCCAGGTTCATCAACTTAATATGAAAACTTTGGTTGTCTTTAATTTTCTCTTCCCTTTCCAGATCGAATCTTGCTAAAGACACTTCCTTTGCAGATCCAAACATTGTGATTCCATATGCAAGTAGGTGAGAGTGTTCACTAACAATTGCTGTAAAAATTCAGCTTCTTCCTACATTGGTTACTCTTTGGTGCTTCCTGACCAGAAAAGAATCCCCCATGTAATTATTTACTTCTTATGTCCTGAAATATTTCTGTTCTTCAGGATTTGAAATCCTTCCTGTTGCTTTTCTATCTCTACTTAATGTATTGTTGTTCAGTTCAAGAGCTCCTGAAATCTGATTTTGTGACTTGAATTCTTGGTTCTGTCAGTTTTATTCCTGTGCAGCTCCAGCCAGATCTGAAAAGGCAGCTTCAGCTGTGTGTTCCCTCTTAGTGGGTTCTCCAGTTAGTTTGACCCAGGCTGTTATACTCCAGTTACAAAATGGATGCACAGGATCAGGCACTCATTTTGCTTCCCACAAAGTGTAACAGCAGAGTCTGAGCCAAGCACTCCTGCATGGCACAGTTATTCCCATCCTGGTGCCAGAAGGAGGGCGTCTTTTTGTCTGTGGCATGTTAATGACAGGCAGTGTTCAGGTGGTTACTGCAATCCTCATGGAAAAGGAGTGTTCTGCAGTGGTGGAGCTGGTGAGGAGATGTTTTCTCTGCACTGTTATGTAAAGGTGACCTAGAAATGGTTTCCATGGCAGTGGGGTGTGCTCCATGGTGCTGGTCCAGGGCTCAGAGGAGGCCCCAGAACACAAGCACGTTGAAAATTTCAGCCCATTCGGGAGCGACTTTCAAATGACTCTCAAAGCCTGGTGATATTTTTGGGTGACTATCAATCCTTTGGTGGATGAGTCAGTGGTGTCTGAGCCCTGGGCATGACAGATGTTTGTTCAGGAGCAATTAGCAGCCGAGCTGCCTCCTCCTGTTGTCCCCAGAGCTGATCTGTGCTGGTGGGAGCTGCAGTGCCTGACAGGAAATCGAGTTGTGCTGCTGCCTGTGCTGGGCTGGCACTGCCTGTACGATGGCTTTGATTTCCACAATTTGTGTAAAAACAGAACAAAGATCCTCCCAGGGGTATTGCATATTCTTGATTTAAAAATAACATTTTTTATCTAATTGGTTTTTTTATGTTGAATCGTCTCACCCTCCACATATTTTCCCTTTTTTTTTCCTAGTTTTTGTCAACCTTCTGAGGTAGAAAATCCCTCACAAAATACTAGACCTCACCTTTGTTAGAGAACTTTTTTCCACATGTAATTGTGAAAAAAAATCAATGAGAAATAATCAGCAAACTCCAAACTATCAAACAATAAAACCTTGAAGTACAGAAATTATGTTGAATTGTAACACTCAAAGACTCTAATGACCTTTTTGCTTTGCAGTGAGGATGTGGCTGAAACCACTTGAATACTGATAATTTTTCAATGTCATCCTACAGTCCTTGTTTACTCCTTGACAAAGATAAGTTATCTCATAGTTCTTTGAGGCAGAATCATAAACCAGTAATTTATAACGTAATTTGTTTTGTGCTTGCAAAAGCACTATTCCTCTAAACCATCGCAAACTCTGAGGGGTTGAAGCTCATCCACTGTCACCCAAGGAAAGCTGCCTGGGGGCAGAGCTCGTGCTGCTGACCCCCTGAAACAAGGCTGGAGTAAAGTTACCCCGTGAGTAGGAACAGTGCTCACAGGCTTCAGTGGCTGAGCAGTGCAGCACCAGCCATTATAGTCACAGGATCAGGGAGCCACAGGATGGTTTGGTGGGAAGGGACCTTAATGATCATCCCATCCCATCCCCTGCCATGGGCAGGGACACCTTCCACTAGCCCAGGTTGCTCCAAGCCCCGTCCAACCTGGCCTTGGAC
>JAWWLV010000024.1:19320075-19335385 GCA_035041135.1 Platyrinchus mystaceus
GCAGCCACAGCTTCTCTGGGCAACCTGTGCCAGGGCCTCCCCACCCTCATAGCCAGGAATTCCTTCCCAATATCCCATCTAACTCTGCTCTCTTTCATCTTAAAGCCACCCCTGCTTGTCCTGTCTCTCCAGGCCCTTTTTCCAGGTCCCTCTCCAGCTCTCCTGCAGCCCCTTCAAGTACTGAAAGGGACTCCAAGGTTTCCCCAAAACCTTCTTTTCATGCTGAGTTTACTCTTTTTTATTTCCCAGGCTATTATTTAACTTAACCAGCTGTCTGTATTCTGTGCTCCAGGTTTTGGCAGACATGGAAATTTAACCAGACCTTTGCCTACTTTGCTCCCCTCTTGTGAGTTCCATCAGACAAAAATATGGTTGTCCTGGCAGGAGGAAAACTGGCCATGAATTTGCTGTCTAGCTGGTGACTGGGTCTGAAATGCCAGCCAGGAATTCTAGAATTTCCTCTGAGGCTTTTCATTCTCTTCTTTTGTTCTACTGGTAATACAGTCTGGAAACAGATGGGGGATTAAGTCCAGGAGCAGGCAGTTCTTCAGACAGTCTGAAATAGTTACGATTCAGAAAAATACAAGCATTTTAGGAAGAAATGCCATTTAAGAAATGAGTCTCACTTAGGGAAGTGTGTTTCTCAGTGAAGAAGAGAGTGAGCTGCACAGAACAAGGAGATTTGGCCTTGCTAAGCTGAGCTCTCCTAAGAACCTGAGGTCCTCAGTCCAGCTGTGGTGTCTGATGCTTTCATCCTCAAGGAAAAATGGTAATTTGAAAAAGTCAAGGGGACAAAAAAAAATCTGAGCTGTTTTGGCATCCTGAGGCAAAAAGAAGAGACAGAAAAGTAGAACAGAAACCAAAAAGGAACTCTGAAAATTCTGATATCTTGAAAGTAAAGTGTAATTAAGGAAGTGAGGATGATTTAAATTGAATTTCAGACTAAGAAACACACTCTATAGGTTTTATGGTTTGTGGAATTATACATAAAATTCTTAAGAAAATAATGCACATACTAAAGGATTCAGTGCCTTAAACTCCATGAAATTATGAATCTGAGAGAGACCCTTTGGCTGGTAATGCAAAGTGTCACACACATGCTGGGTAAGTCTATTGTCACTCGCTCATACCAAGCAATTCTATGTTATGCAGCACTGTTTAAAAGTGTTCCCTTCTTAACCCAAACTGCCTTCCATCACTGCAGTGGGACTCCTGATATATGAAGTTATTCAATGATTGTCCCATTTATTTCCATTGAATCTGTGCTGAGTGGTCACTGCCAAACACTCCAGAGAGCCCCAGTGGAAATAAATGGGGTGATTATTGAATAACTTTATAGAACAGGTGGGCTTCAAGGTAATAATAGTTAATAGCTCCTATAAAGTAAAAAATAATAGTAGGAGGAGATACCTCTTGAACAATGTAAAGGGTGTGCAGATTCTGAGGTTATCCCAGTGGGAAACAGCCAAAGGGTAAGTGAGGAGGGCATTGGGAGGGGAGGGAGGTGGAGAATGAAGTCCCATCAGAAAGCTCTTGTGGCAACATAGTGGAGATAGTGGAGGAAATGTCTCAGCTTCCTTTTAGGGCCAGTTTGCAGTTTTAATAGAAAACTAATAAATGAAGATGGTGACTTCTAGGAAAGCAAGTTTGACCCCAATTTGTGGGGACCTGGTGCTGAACTGTTAAGGAAATGCAGATTCTGTGAGAACAGACTGCCAGATTTAGGGGACGTGTGAGCAGTCACATCCCTTGAGAGCTGGAGGAGTGAGGGTGCTGACAATACTCCAGGCAGCTCATCTGAGGGAGGACTGGACACCAGCCTTTCAAAACTGGGGAGCCTGACGGATTTGTTACTCTGCAGGAGAGGACATATAGAAGAGATGATGAGGAATAACTTTTTTGCTGGGGTAAATTCCGTTATGGACTCTCCAGCAGACACGACTGGGATAAAACAAACTGTCCTCTCTGTAAGTTGGAATTTTTCCTGAGGAAAAAATTGTACTGGAATGAGGAATGAGCATGATGGGGAGTGCTAAAATCTCAGCCGTGGTATCAGGCCAGAGTTCACCAGAGTGGCTCAAAGCCAGCATACTTAGGTTGCCTTTGCCCTTTCATAGATGTCCCTTGGCTTTTTAACTGCAAAAGCAGTACAGGTCCTTTCCAGAGGCAAACCCTGAGAAGCCCTTCCAAGCTGCAGCTGGAAAGCAGGTTTACAGCACATGCACTCTCCCCGGCATGGTTTTTTCCTTACTGAGAAGCCAAGATGCAAGAAAATGGCCATTTGTTACCATTTGGTAAATACAAAATAAACCAAAGTGTTTGCAGAGATTTGAAACACTGGATTTGTGCTTGTACTTTTTAAAAGGAAGGCTTGTAATTGTGCTTTATCTTTTTAGGTTTCGCCATTTGGGATCTTTTTTTTACCAAATCTGTTCAAACTGGGTAGATGTTCCCTGTGCACATAGTACATCACCCCATGGAAGCCCACCTGCTTTTGAGGCAGGGCTAGAAATTTCTCAGTCCCATTGATTTCAAATCACATATTTATACAGAGTTGTATGAAATATTTAGCAGCCTCAGCAACACTATTGATAGGATCAGGGTAAAACATGAAGGTAAGAGATATAAGAAAAAATCAGTTGTCTTTCAAGTGCTTTGCATTGCCTCTGACTTCCAGCAAGAATTTGGCTGAAGGCTGTTTCTTGATCCACCCTGAAGAACTGCAAGTCTTATTTGCTCCATATGAATTACTTTTTGGAGTGAAAATAATCAGCTTTTATCATTAAAAAGTTAATCGGCTTATGCTGATGTATCACAAATTATTCTGACACAGGCATTTCTTAAAGAAATAATAAGTTACAGGGTTTGAAGCTAACTTACCAAGATAGGATTTTGCTGCTTCTTGTGTCAGTGAAATGCTATTTATTCACAAAAGCTTCCGTTTAACTCAACTGCATCTCTCTCAACACCAGCTCAGGTTAGCAGTGACATGTCCTGGTTTCCAGTTCCACTTCAGTTGCTTGGATAAGCTGGGCAGCACTAACTCAGCCCATACTGTATCAGGACATCAGTTTATTTAATTGTCTGGGTTTCTAGAAATGCCTTAGAAAGTTAAGTGGGAACCCGGTGGTGAAAAAGATGCTAAAAGTGCACAGTGAGCACAGCAATCTCCAGGTGTGAAGTGTGTATCATACAAATGCACAGGTACAGAGAGAGTGGATCCAGGAAATACTGCCAATTCCAGGGATGGAAGCATCCTGCAGCATGTGAGTATCCACAGCCACTCTAATCCTGCTCCTGAGCTGTCTCATCTGTACACACAGATCCTGCTGATTTCAGGCTCTCCTGGCATCTTCTCTCTCTGGACTCTTACAATATTCCTGGGAAAGTCTGAGACCTGCACAAAACATAAGCTGACACTTCTTGTTTTTTCAGAAGATGAACCCAAACAGGGAGTTAACTTCTGCTCATCTCAGTTGTTATCTGTTGCACATTCAGTGGGTGGGGTTTGTAGTGTATAATATGAGCATATACTTCACTATATACTAAGTAATAGTACATGATGCCCTGGTATTATGTGAATATTGCTCTATGTATCTATGTCCTGTCTAATTTATCTTTATGAGAAATGTACATTAACAATATATATTTATTCTTAAATTCTTCCTCTGTTGAACTACAAAAAACCCAAACCACAAACACCTGACCAGGTAAAACACCATTGAATAGAGTTTGTTTCATTGTTTGCAAAACATCTTTTTTTTTTTTCTCCTGTAAAATGAAAATAATGCAAATTTTGGTTACCAACAGGGCTCTGATGTATCACAATTTTTAATGGAGTTGTGTGAGAGCTACACAGTGTATTCTGAAGAGAAAGAATAGAAATCTTCTTGTTCCCCAGATTGCATTGTGGACCTCTTTCCTGTGTAAAACCATTTTCATGGGAGAAAATCATACAGGCACAGTTGAATAGTCTTATTTCCTGGCTGGCATTCTCTCAGGCAAATCAGTCTACATTCTTAAATGATATACAGTGTACCCTTTAATAACATAAATCCAGTGGGATCACTAAGGAACTCTGCTGCTTTAATTTCTGTGTTTGACAGCTGAATGAAATAGCGAAAGCATCTTGGAATCAACCTATTTTTGTACTTTTGTCCCCAGGAATTATTTTATTGCTGGTTAAAATGTTGTGTGGCACTATGACTAGGCCCAGCTTTTGACACTAATTCTCCTGCACGTGGGGTCTGGCTTTGTGTCTGTTCAGCTGCACTGAGAGAAATTAAACTTGAGAACCAAGTTGTGCCCTGCACGTGTCGTTTGCCAACATGACAACAACAGCTGTTGCACAGGGAATTTTCCAACCCTTCCTTCCCCTGACAGCCTGGGAACAAGATTGCTTTGGACATTTTTCAAGCAGTTAAATTTGACTTTTTATGTAAAGTCTGACTACTGTCAGGAGAGACTGTTGCAGATTTCTAAGGCATCCCTGTAACTGCAAATATAAAATTCAGCAGAGCAATAACAAATCTAACTTCAGAGTTAAATAAGGTGAATAATTGAATCAGAAATACAAAGCCCTTAAAACTTGCACTACTGGCACACACTGCTGTGTGTGTTTATAACACAGTCACTCTCACCTGTACATTCAGGAAGCTGTTTCCCTGCCAGGGGTAACACAGGCTGTCACAAAAGCTAAATCCTCTGCCCAGTTCACAGGGCTGCAAAGCTCGGTGGTCAGGTGAGTGTATCTGGAACAGTTTTATTTGGTGAGCCAGGACAGTTCCAGAGCCACCTTCCACTGAACCCTCAGCGAGACAGGACTGGGAATCAGCCAAGGAACTGCTGCCCTTCCCAGAGCAAGTGCTGCCCTTCCCAAGGCACCACAGCTTGGATGGCAGTGCTGGATCCCTCAGGTGCCCTTGGGCAGTGTGGGGTGGCTGAGCTGGACGAGGTGCCCACCCCTCTGCTGATGCCCAGGAGGTGCTGGGCTGTGCAGTCGCTGGTGCTGCGGCTCAGCACGAGATCACCAGGGGATTGGACAGGGACTGGGGGCTCTGCCCCTGCTCCACGGGCTCCTGCTGTAGGAGTTCACAGCCTGCCAGCTCCTGCTGAAGGGTATCCAGGACTTCAAATAGGTGGGCTTTGCCTTTTAAGAGAAAATTGCAAACATCAGCATTTGAACAAAGACAGAAAGTTGAGTTTCACAATCATAACAAGCTCTTTTCTTCAGAGGTGCATTTCAAGTAATTATCATAAAATGTCTAAATTTTGCTACCAAATAATGAATTCCTGTCCATAAAAAAAAGTGAACAAAACTGTGCTTGACTGTTTTCTCTACTAGTTCTCTTGCTTCATACTCTGCCCACTGAGGTGTCATATATGGTGTGAACAAAGACTATTTCATGTCACAATTGAGAGCTGCCATTCCAACCATCCACTTGGATGGTCAAAGAAAGATGTTTGATTACAAAGACTTAGGAGAGCTGCTTAACTCCTGTCAAGTGCAGAGCCAGACAATGAAAGCAGAGAAGATGAGCTGTTCATGGCGCTGGTGGTGCAGAGCACACAGAGAGCCACGCTTGGAGGTTTAAGGAGCTGAGCTGTGCTGCTGTTCCAGAGGGAGGAGCTTTGTTTCAGCAGCGTTGCTTGGAGTCCATGTTCCCGTGCAGGGTAAGCAGCAGGATCTTCTGGACTCTCTGTGCTGTGGATACAAACAGTCTCCTGTTCTGTTCTCACCAGGAGAGCATCAGACCTGTAGCTCAGTTCCCCTCTCTGATGGTGTCCTGGAGCCTACAAAGCTCTGTCTTTGCCTTCTTTTCTCTGCTTCCTCTGTGCTGGAACAGCACAGCCTGTGCCCTGGATTGCTGGGCAGGAGTAACAACATGGCTTTGAAACTGCAAAACCCAGGAGGGTTTGCTAATCCCTCTAAATAAAATTCTCCACATCTAAACCCCCAGGACGCATCTGGTCTTTTATAATCTTGTCTTCGACTCCTGCCTGCCTATTAAAAGCACCTCCAAGCCATGTTCTTGGGACAGGCTGTTCATTTCTTGAAGGTAAGTACAAATGTTCTGCTAATAGGAACAAAGTAATCAAACCTCATCCTTGGGGCTGTGATCCCTGTGTGGCTCCTGCAAAGGCAGCTCTGGCACAACAGAGCACTGTCAAGGGACAGAGTCTGCAAGTTTAATCTTCATAAGAGCAACATAGAAGGCTATTATTAGAGAAATGCAGGTTTGATCTGGTTTCTGTACAGAACTGTTCTGATCTGTGTGTCTGGTTAGTGTGGCAGCAGAGCAATTCAACATACAGTGGGATGCCAAACCTGATAAACAGCTGCCTTACATACTTGGTCATGTTTTCCACTTGCTCATATCAGTGAAGCTCCACAAACATTAGTGGGCTACTGAGTTGCTCTTCTAAGGCAAAATTCTGCCCAAAATTTGTCTAAAAAAGTGCCCTGGATGTTTTTAATGTGTCACAAACTAAAAAGCATCATTTTCTATAGGTAGTCTCATTGCATAGTACTTCATTCTCCCCAGCCTGTAGCCCAGTATTTGAAGCACCTTTTTCCTCTTCATCTGTGTATTATCTGGTATTTGTCCCAAAGGGATCCTTTTGGTTCTTACCAGGTTGGGGGGCACGGCAGGATTCCAAAGTGCTCAGCAAGATTTTCCCCAGGGCTCTCTTGGAGATGTTCTGTAAAAAACCAAAACAACGGTATGGCACAAATACACCCCACACCAGTTTACATGTATGCAACAAAACCTATGGGCAGGGCATTTGCATTGGAAAAGTAAAACAGAATGAAACTGAGCCCTGAGTAACACAAGACTTGATATTTGCTTCACTTTCAAGCACTTTTATCTTAGACACTGCTCAGATAATAGCTGGTTGTGGAGGGCTGCAGTTCATTCATATGGTTGTAGAAAGAGAAATAGCAACTGTTCAGTGGAAAATACAGAATTTTCCAGAGCTGTGCCTAAAGAAATCTAGAGGGCAAGAAATGTAAGCAGGGCATGCACAGCAAGGGCTTGTTGAGTCTCTGCCAGGCCTGGGTGGGTTGTGCATGGATGGACCTGGTGGTGTAATTGCAGAAAGGGGCTGCTTGGACCCTTGGGAGAGAGGCTGTGTGTGTCAGGGGCAGTGCCACTGCAGTATCTGGGATGCAACAAAAATTAGTCAGAGAGCATTGTGAAGACTACTTAGGATTTGGATGGTCTTTTCCAGTGGTAGTTTTACATAAGAAATCTGTTGGGACATTACATCATGTGCCTGGGAAAGCAGACTCTCCTCATGTGCTGTGGAGACACTGCTGTCCATTTCTGGGAGATGGGCTGGCAACCAGTTTAATGAGCACTTTGAGAGCCTGGATCTGCAGGGACAGCTCATTCCTGTTCAAACTCCAGGAGGTGAAAATGGATGGGAGCAGTTCTGGGAGAAAGATGCTGCATCCCCTGCACCACAGGCAGCGCTGGCCCTGCTCACTGCCACTGGTCCTGTGCCATCTGCTTGGCTGCCCAGGGGCACTGGGCACAGTGCAGAGCACTTTGTGTCAGGCTGGGCTTACACGTGGGCTCTGCAGCACAGGGGGAGGTTTAAACAGTCCTACCAGGGCTGTGTGTGCCTTTGGACAGTCAGTGCTTGTGGCACCTCCTGTTGCAAGTGAGGGGCTTGGGATATTTAAAACATGAAGGTGAATATGGTGGGGAAGTGACACCTAAACCCACATGTTCTGATGGATAAGCTTTCTTTTGTCTGAAGTACATCCCGTCAGGGACACAGGGGGTTCTTGTTAACCCCCCTGGGGATGCTGTGAGTGATCCTGTTGGCTGCCAGCCCCATTCTGTGGGGTGCTGTGGGAGCTGGCAGCACACAGCACCCTGCCAGCAGGGATTAGCAGTAGGTGCTGCTATCACTGAGACAGGGCACGCTGTGTGATGGGCTGTCTCCTGAGCAGAGGTGATTTGTAATAATAAAACTGACCAGTGAATGACATGTTGAAGGCCTGACACAAAAGGTTATTATGCTTGTTGCCAGTCATAGTCTTTACTAGTTTAATCCTTCACTGGATTCTTACTGACACACGTGTCAGACTTGCAGTATGAAAGTAGAATTTCCATGTCAAGTGCTAAAAGAAGTGACAAAATGATGAGGAATTGCACTTGTTCCTTGGATTCACCAGTGGAGCATTAGTGTACCTCAAACAAAGTAAACTGATGGTCTGAGGAACCATTCTCACCTCACACAGACTGGGCAGAGCTCTGCTCAAAATTGATTATCCGAGGAATCAGTTCCTGGCAGTCCAGTGCAGCTCCCAACATACTCAGTGTCCTGCAGATCATCCAATTTTCCTCTCTTTTGGTGAGCCTTTACCATCATCAGTCCCAAGCAGGAGATTTAAACTTCTCTTCCAAAGGGCTGAACTACTGTTCTGGCTGTGTACTTCTGAGGTGTTATTGCATCAGTTTTAGTAAGTTCATGTTTGGATTATTAATTGGGTAAGAAACTTTGTTCAAAAAATACCTTACTGCTGTATAAAAGGGGGGGTTATCCCTTTAGTACTGACTCAGTCTTACATTAGGATGTAGTTAAACAAATGCTCTGTTCTAGAAGGAAAAATAAATCTGTTAGAATCGGATTCCTCACTTTTTTGTTTTTCTTGTTTCCTCCAAATGTTTTTTCAGAGGCTAACAAGCCTTGAGATTCAGCTTCAAGGAGATCTCTGGGCTTCTCTTAGAAAGTCAGCCCTGGCTTTCTGCAATCACCAGGCACTTCCCAGGACAGACACATGGAAGAACATGTCCTGGTGTAAAGGATTTTGCACTTAATTGAAGGGATGAATGTACTGTTTAGTTTGGGAAGGATACTATAAAAAGCAGTTCTAAGGACACTATAAACCCCAGTTTTAAGTCTCAGAACTACTTTCTTGCCATACCAAGTCTCGGAGTTGTTGAAGAAGCTGTAAAACATCCAGGAGCTTTTCTTCCACCAGCGACAGCCTCACTCTCTCCGTCTCCAGCATCTGCAGCTCCATCTTCAGCAGCTCAGCCTCCTCCACCTTCTGCTGCAGCTCCCCCAGCAGTGGGCCTTCCACCTGAACAAGGACAAAGGCAATGAAAAGCACTGGAGCTTTTCCTTTCTTGCCCAAGAGTTGCAAAGCTGAGTTTCCCCCTCTATGTGGTAAATGCCAGTTCACTCCAGAAGAGTTTCTTGGAAGGAAGGACCTTTCTCTAACATCCCACAGGAATCAGTAGTTGCTGGGAAATGGATGCTTTGCTCTTGTGGCAGTTCACTCAACACAGGGTGCAGGCAGATCATTCAGAAGTTTTAAATACTCCCGTTGCTATTTCAGTTTCCTAATCTTTTTCATTCCCCCTGTCCTCCATAAAGCACAACCAGCTCGTGTGCCCTCACCAAGGTTATCATATCTTTGTCTTGCAATCCCACATTCCAATCATCTGTACATGCAGTGAAACAAGGTTATGTCTTTAAAGCTAATGTCTTTAAAGTATTTTGGTAAAAGAAGAAAAAAAATGTGTCTTAAGGAAAAAAAAATATTTTGCCTCTGCTAAACACTGGCAGCATGTGCTTGGCCCAGTGGTAATTTGCAGCTGAGCACAGAAAAGTCCAGATTCAACAAGACTTGGACACTTCAGAAATTCTGGGCAAGAGGAGTCTCCTCAGACCTGGACCTTCCAAAGCTGAACTGACCTATCAGTTGTCTCAGACATCTCTGTGAAAAAATGTTCAGGTTTGCTTTTTCTTTCGTTGTAGAACCTAAGTGACATATTTTGAACTAAAAAGCTGCCATACCATTTGCAAAAGTAAATACCTTTGTCTGTCACAGGCCCAGACCTGTTGCAGACACATAGCCAAATTGCTAAAAAGAGCCTGAAAAGCATTATTTGAAAAATACAGCACTTAAATTATTAATTTTAAACCATTGAGAGCACTGAGAGATTTCAGGTTTATTAATAAAAGTAAACCTACCAATCATTACCGTGCCTGATTCTAAAATCATACCTTTTTTTTTTGCAGTTTCTTGTTGCAAACACAATCTACATATACTTATTAATTTTACACTGAGAAATAAAATCATGTAATGTAAATGCCAAATGTGCTGGCTTTGATAATCCCTTTTTGTTGTCATCTTTTATCTTCCTTGTAGGTTTAGAAATGAGGAGAGAGTAGATTTGTGTGTGTGTGTGTAAATTGTATCCTAGTGAATTTTAACAGATGAGATGGAACTTCAGTTCCCTAAAACACAAGTGTCATCAGAGTGAAAAAGAAAATAATCCCTGACCCACACCAAGCCTTCTAGAAGGGCATTTTAGTCTCTGACAGTGCTGATGGTGTGTGTTAATTGGCACTTATTCCCCCATCAGATGGAGATCAGCCTGTTCCATCAGCTCCCTCTGCTCTCTCCATGCCCTGGGAGCACTGCAGCTCCTTGGAGCGATACAGCAGCTCCAGAGGTTTGGATCCCTTCCTCTGGTCCATCTGCCAACCGGTGATTTCAGCAGCCCTGTCTGTAGAGGAGTGAATTCAATGTGTGCTTTCCCTTACCACACTGCAGATTGTCTGTGCTTTGTAAATCCCACCCAGGAAGGGGCTGGAGCACAAACCTTGGGAAGAGCAGCAGCACAGGGAACTGGGCTGGAGCAAAGGAGGCTCAGGGGAGACCTATTGCTCTTGACAGGTGCCTTTTGGAGGTTTTAGCAGGTGGGGGTGTGTCCCTTCTCCCAGGTAACATGGAAATGGCCTCAAGTTGCACCAGGGGAGGTTTAGATTGGATATTGGGAAAGTTTCTTCACCAAAAGGGTGGCCAGGCCCTGGCACAGCTGTCCAGGCAGGGGTGGAGTCCCCATCCCTGCAGGGATTTAAAAGCTGTGTGGATGTGGCACTTGGGGACATGGGTTAGTGGTGGCCTTGGCAGTGCTGGGGGATGGTTGGACTCGATGGTTTTAGGGGTTTTTCCAACCTAAATGATTCTCTGGTTCTACTCTGTGATTCTACACCCACATGAAGCTGTTACAGTCCCCTGTACAGCCAAGGCAGTGTCCTATCAAATAACAGAGAGGGAAAAAGGACAGCATTTGTTCTTGTTACTGCTGCCTCTTCTTCCTCTTCATTTCCACTGCTCCTACAGAGCCGGTTGTTTCCTGTGTTTCCTGTGCTGTAGTTCCTAAACTGCTTTCCCCAGCAACTACACCTTGGCAGCCACCGGGCCACCTATAAGGCTGCTGATTTCCTGATACCTGTGTTTCATTTACACATATGGGTGTGCAATGTTGGTCTTTAAATGCTTGGAGAAAGTAGCTCAGTGCACTATTAAAACATTCTCCCAACCTGTTCTCCCCAGCTAAGCACCTGATGTCACCTCAACACTTGTATTAAGATAATGAAAATAATTAAACATAACCCGTTTTAAAACCTGGATCCTGAGGGGATCAAGATGGTCAGTAGTTAAGCCACAGGGCTCAGAGTAGTAGGTTTGTTCTTAGCTCTGTCCAAGTCCCTCAGCAAAGCCTGGTTTGGGATCTGAGCGTTGTTTGTGAAATGCAAATATTACTTAGCCAAACCCCAGCTCTGAGGAGAAGTCAGCTGCTGGTATTCAACCCTCTTTGAAAAGGAGGGGAATGTCACATCTGAGCTCTGGAGTAGTGTGTACAAATACCTTCAGGAAAATTAATAGTTAATATGCCAAAACCCCCAAAGGAATGTAAGATGAAATCATTCTATTGTGCTTGGCACAGAAGTTGAGGAGGCTCTCAATCAGAGCCATTTTTACAAGCAGTGAACCTGAGAAACATTTTCAAAATTTGAAGAAAACAGTAGCAGAAGGACAGAATGAAGTGCTGAACTGTGCTGTGCAATTTAAGTTCTAAATCATGTCCCCCTCAGAGGACTGGAGAGTGGCAAATGGAGCACCAGTTCTTGGGAGGGTGCAGAGATGGTCTGAGGAACAGCAAATCCCCTCAAATCAGTAAGTCTGTCAGGCAAATTGATAGGAACTGGAATGGAGGAGGCACTTGGTGAATCCATAGAAGAACACAGTGAAGAATCTATTAGATTTCTTTGGAAGGGTTTATGAATATATATGAATGTTAAGTCAGTTGATAGGGTGTGTTTCAAATCTGTAAAAAGCTTTGGATAAGAATCATCACCAAAGACTAAAAAAAAAAAAAAAATATGAATTGCCACAGGGCAGTAGCATAGATCCTGCCAGACTTAGGGCTGGTTAAACGATGGGGCAGAGCACAGAGACCAGGATTGAGGGTTCCATGATAATTCTCAGGATCTTACAAAGAGCTGGGCTAAGACCTGAGCTGTTCAGCATATTCATACATTAAAAAGGTGAATGGCAAAGTGGTTAAGTTTGCTGCCAATACAATTTTTGGGGGGGCAATCAAAACCAAAGCTGAATTAGAGCAGGAGCTCATGAATATGGAATAGCTCTGGGCAATAAAAGATCAGATGAAATTCAGTGTCAAAACTTCAAAGTCAGGCAGGTAGGAAAGGCACACCATGTTGTAGGAATGCAGTGATGTTGGGGGCTGTAACCTCCTGAACACAGCTCAGCAGCCAGTGCATTGGAATACTAAACACAACTTCTGTTCTCACTCAAAAAAGAGTAATAGAGCTTGGAAAGTACATGGAAGAATCAAATAGAACAACAGAGGAAGGTAAAGGCTTCTCTACCAAGGCAGACTAGGAATGGTGACAACTGAGGGAGTAGTTCTGGTTGGAAGAGTCTGCAAAACGATGAGGGAAAGATTATTTGCTGGTTCCCAAGTACAAAACCAAGGTGATGGTGGATGTTCAGGCAGCAGATTTAAAGCCAACAAAAACAAATCCTCCAAACCTTGCCCTGAGATACCAAAAGCATTGCCAGCTTTAAGGCAAGGGAAGGTAAATCCATGGTGCATGATGCTGGGATGAACTTTTCATTTGACCCTGTATGGGTCATAAACTAATTGTCTTTTTAACTAAGCTGGCAGTTTGTGTGCAAGCATTTATAGAAAATAATTGGCATTTCTTTGCAACACTACCCTCGGCAGCATATCACTTTATTCTCAGAACTCACTCATGTTTTCTCCATCCATTATCCCCAGGTCAACATCCTGTCTTCAGCAGAAGATATTTTTAAATGCTGGGTTGTTGGAAGTAGAACTTTCTAGACATGACATATTTCAGAGCTCTTTCATCCTCTGGTTTTACAGGCCTTAGACTGAAGCAATTACTAAGCAGCATTTGAGAGTGCTGCCCTTCACTTGCCTGCTGAGGTTATTACTCGTTAGCCTTGTTGTTATTTGTCAAATTCTGAGCCCTGAACAGGTCCAAATAGAAGTATATAGAACAATGTATAAGGTAATTTTGTCAGGTTCAGAGAAAAGTGTTGGTGGTCTATTTATTAAGTCAAAGTATTTATTTGCAAGGTACTTGATACAGAGCATTTCTCAGTCTTCCAATTTGCTTTCTGTTGATTACAGGAACAGCCACCTTTTTGAAAGGAATTACTTATTATTTGTGTGTCTGTTTTGTAGCATCAAACCCCTCCCCTATAACTGCACACAAGTGTAAATACTGGCTTAATAAAAGTAGAAGGGCTTAAGAATAAATTCCTAACAGGCTCAAAATGATTAATCCTGCTGCTATCTAATTCCTATTGCAGTGAGTTGGTGCCTCCCTGTTTGTCTTTAAATCAAGAGCAGCAGATTCCATTTTCCTTCTGGAATTTTGTACCGATCTATTGATAATAGTGCTTTTCCAAACAAGGTGCACAGAACTAATATCCATCAGCAGAGATGAAAAAGAGGGCAATGTGGTACTGCAGAGGAAGATGAGTAACTCTGGAAAAAGGGATTAAAAATGGCACTACCTAGAGGAAGGTTTTTCTGTGGGCTGGTGTTAAGAGGCACAGAAGGAAGTTTTGTGTTGCTCTAAGGAATATTACAGGGATAAGGTGTCACTGAATACTGCAAATTGGGTAAAACACAAGCAGGATTTTATTCTGGTTTTAATTTTTTCCCCTCACAAATAAACTCATTTAGTCAAGGGAGAAAATGATATGAAATACTGATAAAACACAAAGGATGGCGACATGTGAAGAAGTTGAATATTTTGCCCTTACTTTAAATATTTTACTGATTCGTAGAATCCTTTCAGAACGACTGAAGTCTTCATGCTTTGTTTAAAGATGGAGCATAAAATACTGAACAAGCACTAACTGAAGCTCAGGAGAAAGCAGACAAGAGCAATGCATCTGCACTGGTTTTGTTTCACAGAAAGATTGCTGGCACTGAAATCTGTGCCCATCAGTGACTGAAGTTTGCAGTATTTAAAGAGTAAGATCACATGGCACTGCTGGGATTGAGACCTCTGACTACATGGTTATAACCCCTGCTGAAGGGAAGCTGGACATGCTGCTAAACCTGAGAACTAATTTTATTTATATTTATAAATATATTGGTCTAGGCCCAAGAAACAGTCAGAGTAAACTGGCTGATTTGCTCCAAAGGATTCCAAAACAGTGAGCCCCTGAGTCTCAGTCAGCTGGAGGGATTTATTTCAAAGTTGCTGTGCTCCCAGAGAAGCTGGATGCCTTAGGCTGTGAGGAACTCATGCACAGCTGAGGAACCCCTGGACACTGCCTGCAGTGACCCCACGGCTCTGTTGTCTGCAGTGGATCAGTCCCACACCTCAGTGAACACACTAACCCATGTACATCAAGGACAGTGTTTGCAGAACCTGTGCCTGCCTGTGCCTGGGGCACATCTCACCCTCCAAAGGCCATTTCAGGTAGGAACCAACCTACAAATGCAGTGTGAGAGGAAAGCATGAGATGTTTGAGCTGACAAACCTGTGGCACAATGCAACAGAGAGCAGAATGACCAGAATAAATATAGATATATAAAAATTCAGCCACTTAAAGATACATAAAAAACTCTTTCACACTCATTACCTCTTCCATGTCTGGTTCCAGTTCTTTCCCTCCATGGCCTCTGGGCTCCAGCTGCCCCGGGAGCTGTGTGAGCCTCTCGGAGGGCTCTGCAGGGGCTGTCTCACAGCCAGCAGTGCTGCTGCTCTCCAAGTAAGACATCAGCTTTTTCCAGGTCTTTTCATCACACCTATATGTGCATTAAAAGCAGAAGGTCAGTGACACCAACGGAGATGGTGCAGGGTCTTGATTTGAAGCCATGTGAGGACACTGAGGGCACTTGGTTTGTTCAGCTGGAGAAGAGGAGACTGAGGGGAGACCTCACTGCAGTTCCAACTTCCTGGGCAGGGGCAGAGGAGGGGC
>JAWWLV010000024.1:19346004-19367897 GCA_035041135.1 Platyrinchus mystaceus
GTGACCTTCTCTTAGATGGATGGCCTTAGGGGCTGACGAGCTCCATCTACCCGGGGGAGTGTCCCTGAACCCGGCTCAGGAATCGAACCGGGGTTGCAGCGGTTAGAGCGCTGCATCTTAACCACTAGACCACCAGGGGTCCCCTGGTAAGCAAAAATAACAGAAGTAAATGGATTTCTAATGGTCCTTGAAGGTCCTTAGTCTGTGTTCAAAATATCTCATCCCTCTCTTATTTCTGGAGAGAAGTTTAAAATGTGAGTCAAAGCACAGCCCTATGAGCTGCATCCTTTGGGGGATGGCAGAATGCTGAGCTGTGACAGAACTGAGCAGGGGAGAGACATCTCCATGCAGTTTTCCTGCTGATGGAAACACAGGATTGAATTACACCCTGAACAGGTGCAGTGGTTAGAGTGGGATTGGGAATTGCAGCAACAGCAGATTTCAACACAGAGGAGTAAAAGGACAGAAGATATAGAAGATGAAATATGCAGAAAAAAATGCTTGAGGCCCAAACACACTCCCTGATAAAACCTGGGATGCTATCCAAGTTCTGGAAGTCTTGCCATCACTCTCCTGTCAGTAAATATTTGGGAAAACCATCCACAAATGAGTTCTGCTCCCTCTCCCAATGCAAGTCCACATGCAGGATAATTTACTGGGCTGTCCCCTCAGAGCAGGAATCTGTGCAGAGAATGTGGGGAATCTGACCCTCTTGGTGGAAAACACAGATGTGAAGATGCTAGCTGATACAAATTCTTGTGTTTTATGTGTATTTGGTTCTTAATTCCCAAGATGTCCCTGGAGCACATGTACTCCAGTATAGTTGTTATCTGGAAAATCCCAATCTGTTTGTCCTTGGTGACCTTTGCCTCAGGCAAGGGATGAATGATTTCTGTGGATGGACAACAGCTGGAGAGAGAAGGAAACTTCTGCCAGGAGGTTCCTATGTTCCTTTCTCACTTACAAGCAGCAAGTCAGGCGAGACACACAGGAGTTGAATGGAGTGTCCCTGCCAAAGCTGCTCAAAGCTCCTTTGGGGAAGGAGATTCTACTCCTGTCTCTGCCACAGACCATCCACACTGTCAGGCAAATTACTTCAGTCAGGCTTTCTAGACATAATTACCTTGTTGTATATGTACAGATAATAACTGAGTCCTGATTTTTTTTTTTTTCATGGAATTTGAGACTTTGGGGCATGAGAAGTGCAGGGAAGGGTGAGATCATGTCAGTTCTCACTCGTGTGCTTTGCTCTGAAATACGGGGTACTGGGAACATTTACATCAGAGGGGGAGCCTAAAACTGGCAGAATATTTTGAATGTCCTCTTTCTAGTCTGGTCTGATATGCTGGGATGCAGAGTATACTAAACCCAGACTCATTCCTTTGCAATGTCTCAGGTGAGGCCATGCTTACAGTTAAGATAAATATCAGTGCATTAGGCAAGGCCATCCAAGTACAAACCAGGAGCTCTTATGCATGGACACACACTCATGCAGACACACACTTCTTACAAATTAATGATTAAGGAAGCTGAATTAAAGCTGCATGGGCAGGTTTCATTCTGTGACTTATAGAATATCTTCCTTTCAGCTCTGAAAAGCAGCTCAGGATCTCTGAGTCTCGCCGTTTGGTGGTTTCCTTAACCTTTTTTGGCCTTGAAACTTTAGTTTACCATTCTTAATAAGCTATTAGTCACTTGGGCTGCTCCATGGAGATAACATTTGACAATTAGGCTAAACAGATGAAGTAATTATTGTGCTTTTATAAGTCCTGCACCTAGCAAGGGATTATATTGCATGGCAATAGTTCTTGGATGTATCTGTGCTGAACCAGGCTGCTCTTTGCTGTGTGGGGTATTTTGTGGTTAATAGTCACTGCACTATCCAGGAGAAACATACATCACTCTGGAATTATGTCACTCAGATATTCCTGCCCCTTAATGAATTCTGACAAAATAAAGGAAATGTTTTGCAGCTGTTGTTCCACAGGAATAAAGAACTCTTTTGCCACACCCTGTTAGCCAGAAATTCAGAAGCTGGAAGCTTGGATGCACCCAACACAGACCTAAATAAAGCTAGACAAATTCAAGTATCACCTGTTCTTGATTGAACTATTAGCACAAAGGCCATCTGCTAAACCTTGCACAAGATTGCTTTGAAGTCTGAGTTAAAAATCTGGATTCAATTTTCCTCCTTGTCCTGGAACTGAAAGTCATGGATCTGTCGCTCCTCCTTATCTGTTACAGAGCTCTACTCTTGAGTTTCCCTTCGTTCCACAGTGGAACAATGAGTTTAGTTTACCTGAAGTTTGTGTTAAGCTGGCAGTGTCAGAATTACTCCAAAAGCTCACAAGACTGGACAAGTACCTGGACTTGGGGCTGCTGCTGGACCCCCCCAGTAATGTTGAGCAGCAGAGTCTGTGTGTTGAGGTACCTGGGGACAGCTGAGGCACCAGAGGGGTTTTATTCACTACTGTACCACCCCCCTGACTAACTGCTGGCTAAACACCACTTCCCTGCCACATCAACGTGGTGAAACCCTCTCAGCACAGAGAGCAAATACCCCTTTTAGGAAGCTGGACCTTCCTAACAGGCCGTGTGCGTTCAGAGTCCCTGGCCATGTGCAGGTCAGTTCAGAAGACTCTTGCTGATGTTCCTCCCACCATGCCGTGCCAGCCATCTCAGCTGCATTCCCAAGGGAGGGCTGATCCAGCCTGGATCCAGCCTGCTGGCTGCACCTCAGCACTGGGGGCTGTGCCAGGCTGCTTTCCACAGGATATTTTACATCTCATGGGTGCCCTCCCTCAGGTCAACATCCTCCCACCCCACCCCAGGACAGGACAGAGGTCCTTTTGCCTGGAGCTGGCTGAAAATTCTGTACAGGCACTACATTAAAAGTCACTTCAGACAAGCAGTGTGAGCAATCTGCCTCTCCAGGCTCTCGGGATGCACAGGGTTTGAGTGAGGCTGAAGCTCATGTGAGAATAAATTCTCACTCAAGATCACGCTTTTGCCAAGAAAGGGAGGACCAGGTGGTCCCTGAGGCTCTTCCAGCCTGGTATTCTGTGATTTCCAGCCCTCTTTGCTTCTAGTCAGATGGACAGTCCCCCTGGGGAAACCCCTCTCTGACACACTGAGATCTCCATTTAGCCCAGCCCAGAAGCAATAGCAACTGAGGCCAGCGAAAACAAACACAGACACACCCCCGTGAAAGAACTGTCTGGATACATTCTAAATCTATTTGTCCTTCCTACTTTTCAAACTCAAGATTTTTAGACTTTTGTCTCTCCTGGTGTCCTGGCTTGTATTTTACAGAAAGATGCTCAAAAGCCTATAATCAAAAATCAATAACTAAAATCCTATGGCATTCAAAAGCACTGATAGCTCTGACCAGGATACTGGACATCAGGCATGGAAGCCAGAGAAAGAAGAGCAGCAGAGCTGTGTTCCTGCAGATCATTTCCTTCTGCCACTGCTGTATAACAGCCACCACCCCTGTGTGTTCCTTCACGTAGCTGTGTGCTGTTTAATCCCCAGGAATCCTCCTGTTATCTCCTGTGTGCTGGAGCGTGTGTCAGTGAAGATCAAATGTCCAGGGAGCCTTTTCATGTCTCCTAGATCAAGAAAACTGTTCTTCCTAACAGAGTCAGGGAGTAGAGCCTGTGAATTCAACTCTGAAAGCCTAAAACCTCTGACACAGCTGTTTATTAGTTCTGTTGGATGTATGCAAAACTGCAGATATCAGTGGTGCAAACTCCCAAAGGACCTGTTTACTGGCATGTAAATTCCTTCAGGATTTATTTCAGAACTCCCTAGACTTAGAGCCTCATGGACTTGGAGTGACAGGAAAGGAAGATGGCTCATCTAATAGCATCAGTGTGCCTTAAGCTGGCTGCAAGTTGTTCCTGACCAGGTCTTACTAAGCATTTTGGAAAACCTGACCTTCATGTGTGAAGGGAGGGGCTGAAATCAGCTTTGCATCCAAGCTGGACACTTCTTAAGCTCTCTCAGGACAGCTGTGCCCTGTGAGAGGCCTTTAGTCCAGCTGTTTGGTGCCTGCAGATGCCGGTGCTGCCCCGGCGCACTGGGCTGTGCTCTGGCTGAGCCCGGAGCAGGCAGCGCTGTGGGACACGCTGTCAGTGCCAGCGCTGCCACTGGGAACGTGGGCAAGTCACAGCTCCACGGCCCTCAGATCCTGTGTCAGGAAACAAGGACAACAATTACCTCAGCCTGTTGTGCTTGCTGTTTGTAAAAACATCCTTAGAGCTTCAGAGGGCTGTTTCTGTCAGACACTGTCATGCTGCATGTTTCTCCAGCTCTGGGCCTGCTCTTCTGATGCCTCTCTGAAACAGTTCTCAGTTTCATGAAAGCAGCTTGTCCTCTGCCTTCCTGAAGCCTCTATTGTCCCATTTGGAGCAAAATAACTCTGCCTTTGGAGTAATCCCAAATTAGTTATTTTCCTCTGCAAATATTTATAAGTTATTTGCCAGTTCATGAAAACTATAAAATATCACCTGATGATTCTGCATTTATTGAGGTCCTGGGTATATTCTGACAGCAAATATAGCAGCTTCTATTTTGACTTTTATTGCTGAGAAGGTTAAATAGGAAACACTACTTGGAGGTCAAAAAGCCAGTGACAGAAGTGTAAACATATGTAGCTACTCCCTGAATATATGAACAGATTTCTAACACTATGTTTATCTCATCTCCCTTCTCCATGAGTGACAAGACTCTGCTTGGCTTATTCTTTTTTTTTATTCTTTTATTTTTATTATTTTTTATTATTATTTCATTTCTTTATTTTCTTGTCCCATTTCCTTATCTGATGAACCTCAGTCCAAGCAGGTTTGTGTTGTATTTATCTCCACGTTCACTTAAACTTAGTCTAAGATTAAACTTTACACCGTATCTTTCCTACTGCAGCCAATACTTAAGTAGGTGCATAATTTTAGCCAAGTATGTACTCTGGTTGACATAAACCAATTTAATTACAGTTTAGTTTAATTGAATCAGTTTCAATCCTGACATAAATACAGTTACACACCTCCTTACACGTTTTCCTAAGTAAAGATTTCAATATTACTGTTTTCAAACAGTTGACTCAATCCAAGTTCAGGTTATGTTTTATACAAGTTCATTTACAGCTTTCCTCAAGCTTTTGCTTTATAGGCCATTTTTCAGTTCCTGTAATATGATTCCACTGTATTCATTTCCATGATGATTTAACAGCATAAAATCATGATTCACGTGGGGCTTAGCCAATCTTTACACTCCCCTGGGAAGGACTCTCCTCTCCTCTACCACTTACAATCCCCTGGAATTTGCAGGGTGACCATATGCAACTGCACTGAACACGTGTAGAAAGTCAAAATAAATTAATACAGATACTTAGTGGAGGAAAAAAAGAAATGTCATAAATATAGGTTACTGTAGGGACGTACATAAAACCTCCAGGTTTATGGATGATTTCCAGTGGATCAAATACGGCATTTTAAGGTCCTTTAAGCTACAATGGTTAAGCAACTAGACTGTGGGAATAAACAGATATTAAAATACATTTAAGAAATGCAACTTGGGCACAGAGCAGGCCAGAAAAGAGAGCCTAAGAATGCAATGATGGTCATATATAACCAATATAATGATTTATTGGCCAGATCTTGATGGTTTCTCATTTGTTGAAATGCTGTTGCACTGTTTAGGCCAGTTTTTGATACCCCTTCACATGCAGGTCTGCTTATGAAATGTGCTTAGAGCACAGGACTGTTGCTGTAGGACATCAGTGTCACACGAGCAGACTCGTGACAGGTTTGACATCAGAAGTATTACTGGGATGAAAACAAGATCAATAATGGTCTCTATTAGAGTAAAACCTAGTGATGTTGTAATTTATTCAGCACTAATGTGGTTCAGTTGGGATTATGTTCTAAAATGGTTTTCCAGAGACCCTTCAGAGCCACCCAGGGGTGTTCCCTGTTAGTCAGCACAAGGCATAATGAAATCCTAACAGGAGCCCTTGGAAAGAACTATGATATAAATGATAATAGCACTTCTTTTCAGGACAAAGGAGAAGGTAGATTTTATTAATAACTTAAAATAACTCTCACTCCTGCCTCCTGCCCCACACTCACCCCTGGGTTTTCAGATATGCTATAACTGAGCAAGCAAAACACTTGATTGAGCAAGTAGTTACTGCCCAGGAAATTGCATATAGATCATTTAACAAGGGGATGAAAAATTGAAACAAAGCCACCTTCCATCCTTTAACACTGCCTGAGGCTCAGTTTCTCTTTGGAATGCTCAGCCATGCAGCAGAACTGCAGTACTGAGGGGGGAATGTCCAGGTTCCAGGGAGACTGGCACTGTCAGCAAACAGAATCGGAGATTTAATTATGCTGAAATACATTAAGTGACCTTTCTACTTTTGCACTGCATTTTCTACCTCCCCAGTCTAGAAAACCCCAGGTCTAAAGCAAATCAGAGCAGCCTTAAAGGTAATTAAGTAATGCAAACCCCACTTGTGAGGGTGATGCTGTTTCAGCTGTTGTATATTTAAGGTATTACAAGTACATTGGATTATTAAAAAGGAACGTCATGTAGGTAAGATCTTTAATCCTACATGGCTCAGTGCTCCTGTTTTACTCCCTCATGTCATGTGGCCATCACAGGCTGCAGTGGTTCCTCTTCAGAAAAAGAGCTAATAAATGAGGAGAAGAGGAGGAATGGACCTTGTTACTAGGAAGGTTCCTCATAGGAACGTTGGTAATCAGGATTCATGTTTTCCCAATCAACATAACTCTAAATTACTCTGACAAAAGGCTTTGGTTCTTTGCTTCTGTATTCCCCTCCCCCCTCCTTTTTTTTTTAGCCAATGCTTCATTGCAAAAACTGCTTCATTGCAGTTTTTCCCCTGTTTATTGGAGCCCCCCACACCACAGCCTGGCTGTGTGTGAGTGGGTGCAGTTGGTGTGGGGCTCCCCGTGGCCTCTGTGGGACACAGCCCGTCACACACAGCCCTGCCCTCCACAGGAGCCCCACGGGGGGCACAGACGGTTCCTCTGCACAGTCCCACAGGTGTTTAGGAACAGATACTTCCTCTTGTTTGCATAGAGTTTCCTCAATAGATTTCCACAGGAAAAGAGTGAAACCTGTATGAAAAACAGGAAGCAGTTTTCAGAAGTTGTCAGCAATGCAGCACTGAGAGGAAGACTTAAAATAAATGTGGGTGTTTGAAGCAGTAGGGGATACCAGTTGTATTATCCTAATGTCCAAACAATGATTCAATTTAACATCACAGGGCTTTAGTAGAGTTAAAAACCTCAGGTATTCATAAAATATATTTAGCTTTTCATTTTAGTTGACAGTAGGTGACTAATATTGAAACTTCTACAACCAGGCATTTTCTATTTACACTTTATTGCCCTGGGCAACTCTTTTGGAAAACTTCCCATCTGCTTCAGTCTTGGAAGAGATCCCAAACTCTCTAATGCTGATCCATTCGTCTTGCCCCAAATATAAGACTTAATCTTTTCCCTTGGATTTCTGATGTTCTGCAATTCAGTTTCAAATGCTGAGATTTATGCATTAGAAGGAAGACAGGGCAGGATAAAACCTGACAAAATCTGACTTGCAGAAATATTTGTTAATTAAAACCTAGAAATTTTGCACTGATCCTTTGTGATCCAGCTATAAACTTTTCCAGCTTTTACTGCAAGCACTGAAAAGGGAGGGGAAATTTGTAGCTCTCCACCTCAAAAGCAAGTATAGTCACAGCAGTTCCAGTTGATTTCTGGTTGCACTGGGAAGCTCCTTAGCCCATGGAGTCTTAGGTGGGTGAAGGTGTTCCATTATAAAATGGGGATATAACATGTGGAATGAGAATTTTTGAGGAAGAAACCCTTAAATTTGTAAATCCTTCAAAGGAAATTTGACCTTAATTTTACTGTCACTTTCTACATATCATCCCGAAGAAGATGGATTTGGCCTTCATAGTATGTTGTTTGTATTTGAGAACTTAGGGATAATACAGTCTGTGCTCATTTCTAATACAGAAAATAGTAAAAAATGAAAGCAGAGTATGTTCCTGTGTTTTACTGCCAGGCTTAAGTAATTAGACACATTATGTTTCAAGAGATATATGAAATAAAAGTTCAAAATCCCTTTTATCCATACCCAGCTGTTTCAATTTTTAAAGCTATCCTATCCCCACACCAGAATTTCATGGAAACTTTTCAGACATGGCATATTCCACTTTTTGAAGTTTCCATCACAGCAAGTATAGAAGGCTTTGGAGATCTGAAGGAGCCTCTTTGAGGTGAGAGCAGAGACCGGAGTGATGTGCTGCAGAGTTCCTGGGCTTCTTTCAGCCCAGTCTCACAACAAAGCCTCATGTTTTGGTCTGTTGCTTGAGTTAAAACTATTGAACAGGCTGTTTGTCAAGAGACTGTTTCATCTGAGATGGACTAAAACAAACCAGTAGCAGGGCTTTGTAGTGAATGCAGATATTTCTTGGTTTTGTTTTCTGTAGATACTTTAAACAACTAAATGGGAGGAAAATCAATACAGTGTGTGCAAAGTGCAACACTTGCAGTGTTAAACTGAGATTTATCAGCAGAGTGCCCTTCTCCCTCCAAATAATCATATATGTTCTTTAAAGTGATCTTGACTGTTGTGAGTCCAAGTGATCAGTACAATCTTCCACTGCAGGAGTGTTTGCTGCTCTGTCTGTGCCGTGTTGTTCAGTGACTGAGAGAGGCTCTGGGGGTGAATTTTCATCCTCTGCAGTGATTAGGCTGGGAATAACAGCTGAAGGCAGGATTTCACATGCTCTGCCTGCCTTTTGGATTGTAAATTCCTCTAAACAGGGCATAAGTACACTAAACATCATATATCTGGAGGGTCATTTAAAAAAGCTGCCGGCAGTAAACTAAGGCAGCTGTAGTTTATGTCCTCGAACGATTAATGACAGCACCCCATGAGCTTGCACAAGTCTGGTTTGCATTAGCAAAGGCTCACTGAATTGCACTGATTCTGCCCAGAACTGGGATATTTAGGATAAATACTGTTATTTTCAGGTCCCACTGGGAACACAAAGGACCTCAGTGCCAGATGTGAGGGCCACTATTACTGCTAGTTTGAGAAGTGACAGACTCCAGATTTGATGGAAGGTCTAAGCCAGTAAAAAAAACCCCAACCAGTGCATAAATTTGACTTTCTAACAGAAACATTTGTTTAAAATGCCAGATTGTTCCCAGATCTCCAGTTAAGACCCAAACACTTCACCAGCAGCAGACAGAAAGGATATACCATGGGCAGATATGTTTCAGACACAGTTGAACCTCGTCATGCACCACTGCCTTGAGCGGCCTCCAGGTCTGCACCAGTGATGACAGAGAGCATCCTGTGTGAGAGGGCACCTGCTTTAAACACTGTTATTTCAATACACTTAACAGAATCCCAGGAATTTAGGCTCTTGTAGGGGAGACACAATGCCATGCATACAATTCCCAGTATCCCTTAAGCCCACTGTTTGCTCCAGTTCTCAGAAAGGCCATGCAGGATCAAAGGTTATTTCAGTGTGTATCACTGCTGTTTGGGAAAGGGCTTAGGAAGATCCCAGCCCAGGGCACAACTTCCAGGCCTGCCTTTATTCCAAAGGCAGCCTTTTAATGGGGTCCAGGTAATGGGATTCTGTGGACATGTTGCTGGATTTTCCTACCTACACTGAGCAAGGTCCTAGGAAATAGTTTCTTCTGGCCATGTGTGATTTGACATTGCCAGTCTGCTGCTGTTCAGTGAATGTATATTCTACCTTTCTCTATGGAAATGATGCCTACATGTGGGTCTGAGAGCTGGGCTGGGAACAAGAGCAGCTTCTTTACTGTGAGTGCTGCTGACTGGGACTAACCTGTGTTTATAGATGGGGACAGTGCAGGACTGTTCCCTGGATCTGCCCTTCCCTGGTAACTCAGCACAGCCCTACCCATCACATTTGAAATCCTGGTGTCTGTAACCTCTGCAATGAACTGGATTTGTTTTCCAAAGCCAGGGAGGAGAGTCCACAATGACACGCTGCTCATGAAATGATGAGGTTGTGCTGCTGGTGTGACAGGGTCTCTGTGCCTCAGTGGTGCTAAAATCAGTGTGATTTCCTTGATCACTCATGGGGGGCACCGACACCTCTGGCCTTGAGAAACTGGAATTGAGTTCTGCTGCTGTCATGTTCTTTTGGCTCAAAACCTGGCAGATCCAGTAGGGTTTTATCTTTATTCTGCTCGTGCTACTACTTCACAGAAATGGATTGTTTTCCTGTCTTTCAGCTGCCTATGTAAAAACCCAAAACATTTAGACCAAGGATTCCCTGTGCAGTGCTAAACCCAGAGATATGACTGTAATGTGATGCAACCACTCCCTAAACATTTGGAGCATTTATGAACACACTGATAGCAAATGTGTCCCTGTTTGCCCACTATCCTGTCCTGTGACAGTTAAATTGGGGATCAAATGTTTACAGAGAACCCCAAAATGATGTGACACTTACCTTTGGCCAGTTTTTAATGCACTGTAAAACAGCAAAGACATTTTTCTGAAGGACTGGATTGCATTTCAGGATTTCAGAAGTGACCTGAAGCACAGATTGCTTACAAAGCTGAATGAGGAGCCAACTATTATTGGGATTTTCAGTTGCTCCTGTTATAAAAGTGGCAATCAAATTTCTGTACCTTCTTAAACAGAGATAAGCCCACAAATTGGAACTTCATCATGTAGAACCCAAATCTGATATCATGAAAGTGATATCAGTGGCTTGATTTAAGCTGCTCAGAGCCTGGTTTGAGTACAACTCATGATGTTACATCACCAGCCACAGAAATCCAAACCAAATGTAAGGCTTACAAAAACATACTGATCTTTAAATGGATATAAGAGGAAATTAGGAACAATATGCTTAGAGTTTCATCTTGCCCACTGTCCTGTCTCTGACAGGAAGCTATAGTGGGTGCTTCAAAAAAAGAAAGGCAGACACAGAACAAGTCTTGAGCAATCTTTTGCCAGGTCCCAATAATCAGTATTTGGATGTTTTCACACACAGACTATGGATATGGACTTCTGTGGTGTTTTAATTGACATATAAAAGCTTATTTTTATAGGCATTTATCTGAGTATTTAAACAGTTTTCCCATTTCACAGGGCTGTATTATTAATTTTGACAGCATTATTCCTCCCCATAGAGAATGATGTTGTTGTGGTTAAATTGGGGGGAGTGCCCATTCTCACTCACTGTTGGCTCTCTCTGCACACTGGAGGTCCAGCCTGGGACATTCTGGGGATCCTCAGCTGTAATTCCTGCTGAGTTCCTGCTGGACAGGCCACCTGCACTCCTGGCTCTGGAATATAACCACACTATACTGAAGTGAAGTGCATCAAAAGGTCCCAGAGGTCTCACAGAAGATTAAAGAAAGAATTGTCTTTACTGTTTTCAAGCTCTCATAGTCTCTTGCTCTGGTGCACTGAATTGAAAATACTGAATCTGAGCAGACATAGTTTTGCTTCCAGAACAGCCTTGGCTCCAGGGGTTTGGTTTCTGTGAGGAAAACTGGATTTTGAACCAGTTCTGCTGGTGCTGCCCTGTTTAGTGCTGCTCTCATGGACTGCTCATGTCACTGCATTGTTACAGGAGAAAAATCTAAGCTGAGAAGTCTTAGCAACTCATGAGATGCCAGCTTGAAAGATATTCACTTTATAGCCATTAAAAGCTTTCCAAGGATTCAGTGCCTGCAACTTTTTACAATTTATAGGTATATGTTTTTATACTTATTTGCCAGCATGACACCTATAACAATGGGAAAAAAGTCTCTGAAGTTAAAAGCACAAAACAGTCATTAAAGGAAAACTTCTCGTGTCCCCTGGTGGGGATTAGACCTGCAACTTTGAAATATGATTAAACAGGGTTTATTTTGAAAAACTAAATTTCCTGAAAGGGGAAACTACAATGCTGTGCTTAAAAAACTGACAAATTCTCTTTGTAGAATAGAATAGTTCAGTTGGAACAGACCTACAGCCATCATCTAGTCCAAGTGTAACTCTTCTAAATCCTTGTTTGCTTTTTGAATTGTCTGTATTTGTTATTCATTATGGAGTTCTCTAGAATTCATAGCACACAGTCGTCTCCAAGACACATACATTGATGTGAATAGATTTTCAATGAGGTTTTTCTTAATAATCTAAACAGGTAATTTCATCATGCTCCTTTATCACATATACATTTATCTGGGACTGAAATACTTAGGATATAGCCTGCATTTTTTATCTTTGGTTCTGGCAAGGGCAGAGTAGCCCCTATAATAAAATAACCAATATAATATAATAATTGGGATTTGTAATCCCAATAAAAGATTTCTGAAATAACAAACATGAATGTCAGAGTTCAAGATATACATCAGTCCTGGGCCACAGTTGCACAGAACAAAGCAATAAGATCTATTTCACAAAGTTACCTTCTCGTCTTACCATTTAAACCATTTAAATTGTTCTGGGGACATGAGTTATTCCAATGGTTAAAATGAGTCTAATGGTGCAGTTGGAGGGTGTAGAACATGTATCAACAAAAGCCCACTCTGTGGGAGCAGCAGCACTGTTGGAAATCCGACTCTCTGTATCCCAAAGCGATGCTGTTGGTGGCAGTTTGGAAGGAGGGCTTTGCTCACATTTGAAGTGAATAATGCAAGGCCATGCAGTTAATAACTGGAGCCATGTAATCTGCTTAAGCTTTGTGTTTTACAGCCCAGCTTCCCTGCCTGGTTCTCTTCCACTGGTACAGTCAGGCTGTTCTTATATCCTTGCAGGGCTTTGAAAGGAAAAGAGGATTTCCCAGTAATACTTCATTCCTTTTTTTCAAGGAGATATGATGTTGTGTTTCTATCTCAGCACTACCTGGACTAGAAATGAGAAAAATCCCTCTTTCCAGGGTTCCAGAACACCATTTTGTCTCCCTGACAGGCCCAACAGAGCGTAAGAAACCAAGTTTAACATGCCTTTATGGGCAGATATAGGTGAGGCACTTGCCTCACACACAGGGAACGGTATCACACAGCCCTCTGCATTATTGAACAGAATCTTTAATATTCCATATACACGCACATACCAAGCAACTTGAGTGAAGTGAGAAAATGTGAACAGAGGAATACCAACTGACCTCAACCAGCATGAAGGGCAAATGAATATTTGCCCATATTTTCTTTTTGATAAACACACAGTATTTTGTGTTTATCGATGCTCTGCTTGCCCCAGATCTCAGCTGTCTTGGTAACCACTGGGGCAGCACTCTGACAAATGATCCTTTTCAATTATGTGGGGAAATATTTGCTGTGCCAGCATGTCAGAAACACTAAGCCTGGCTTCTCAGATTGAATTTTGCTGTGGGCATGAAGGGATAAAAAGGCTCCTTGCAGTGTTGGCCTGGCTGGCTGTTACACAAACCTGACATCTCCATTGAATGGCTGTGCTGGTTCCCAGCCCGCCAGGGAAGCCCCGGGGGCTGAATGGGAATGAATTAAGTGGTTGGAGACTGGACAATGGGCATCCAGGGCAGCGTCTGGGATGGCAAAGCCTGACCTAAAGGCAGGGACTTGTGCAGGGTTTTGACAGACTAGATTTTGGTTGGAATCTTCAGCTATCTAATCCTGTATTCTAATCATTATGTCCCACGAGCTTGGGAGGGTTGGGCAAGAAATCCTGTGTGAGGTTGCTGACAAGGGGGAGTTTTGTGTGGAGCTGGGCTCAGAGTTTGGTTCTCATGCTGCACTGGAGGGTTCAGAGGTTTTCCCAAACTCTGGCTGATGTTTATCTCTGTAGCTCAGAAGTTCTTCTTACCAGAGACACAGTTAATCCATTTTAAACCTTGCTAATCTCCAGGTATCAGTGATATTTGTGCATCTAAACGAGGTGGTTGCTGCAACAGAATTAAACAGCATCTCTAAGCTTGTAGGTCATGTTTTGCTATCTGAAAGGGAACTGTAGAACCAGTAAGTAATGTGGGCAACAGCTGCCTACTGCTGTGGTCATTATAACAGTGTTTTAGAAGAGGAAGCTGATGTACAGAAAAAGCATCCCAAGCTCGGGTCTGAAGTCTGAGTTAGAGCTAAGCTCAGATCATGGGTCCTCTGCAATGGCAGATGTGACACAGGCCTCATTCTCTGAGCTGCAGTATAGGATTCCTGCAGATGAACCCAGTTCTAAAGTCAAACTCCTATTTTGTCATTTTATGTATATGAAAAGCTCAAAGACAACACTTACAGATGCATTTCCTCTGCTGTTCATGTACCTGGTGCATCCTTAGCCCTTCCCTGGCACTCTGCAATATTTCAGTCATTTCCATGGTGACTCAGGTGGAGATGACACCTTTCTGTTTCACACCTCCTAAGAGGTTTTTTTAATTGGTATTTCAGCTGCTTTCTTAAGGCTGTGACCTTTCCTCAAGCCAAGCACCATGCAGGAAGCTGCTCCACAGCTTGGGGACCCACTGGGTAAGCATCACTTTTTTTTGTCTGCTCTGAACCTGCCTCTTGCTCTCGTGTGCTGACTCAGAGTTCCTGCACTGAGAGACTGAACAGTTCTGCCCTATTCATCTTCTTGAGGAAAATTTTGCAGACTCATTTCACCTCTCTGCTCAGCTCTCTCTTTTCCACATCTGCACATGCCTTTTTTCACACTTGTTGCCTTTTCTATGCCTCTTCCAGTTTAATTGTTTTAGGTGAAAGGCTCATGATTTCCTTCTCTCTGATACAGGTGTTCTGTGAATGTGCATAATTATTTCATTTGTATTGTTCTCTGTTCATTTTGTAATAAATTTTAATGTTATATCTCCTTTCCTCCCTGCAACTTAACAACTGAACAGATGATACATTCCTAGAGTTACACAGCTCAAAGATATAATTCTTCAGCAGTTATAACAAGGTCTGAGTTCATCACTGTATCTGTTCCAGTGAAGCTGGAAGTGCTGTTTGAGGTTGGGTTTGGTTTCATTTCCCACCCTGCCCCCAAAATGCATCAGCTTTCATTTATGTGGTCACTCACTGTCCTTTTAATTCCAGAGATTAATTCAAACTCACCTCTGAATGATGGTCTCCTCTGCAGTGTGTTTAATGAGACAGAAACATCCTGATATATCATGGATTTAAACCGTTTTTTAAGCACAAATTAATCTTTTAAATCTAAAATCTGTAATGCATATATGATGCACATCATCCACCAAGTTTTTTTCCATTTTTTTAATCAAGGAGGGAGGGGAGACCCTTTAAATTTAAGGATACACAATCTAAGCCACATGAACTTCTTTACACCTGTTTTGTAGCACTGACCTGGCACTTTATAAGTTATATTTTGAGTCAGATCATGGATTTAGAGTTTCACTTATAAAGTAATGGAAAAAATAATGAATTTTTGCAAAGCATGGCAAAGCAGCACATGTTCCCAGGGTCCTGGGAGGACTTGTGTCACTGAAGAGTTGCTTCATTTTAAACTTGGTTAAAACACAAACCAAAATTCAAAAGCATTGGTTTGCTTAACTTTACCAAAAATAAATCTTAAAGATTCGTGTTATGAGATAATACCAAACTGGAAATTCAAACACAGACTGAGATTCTGGAGGGAAGAGGTGAAGAAGGAGAGCAGGAGGATCAGCTGAAAGTGAGCGGGGGCCTCTGCATGTTGAACTGGTGGATTCTCCACAGCCCTGCTTTAGGAACAGTGCCGGGGTTTTTGTCTGCACTCCCACAGCCTCCCATTCACACCCTCCTGCAGCTGCCACCCCGCCCCTGCAGCACAAAGTGAGCTCAGAACAGCCCCTCCTGGGGCAGCACTGGGGCTGTGCCTGAGCCACTGCTCTGACCCCGAGCGAGGACGGGTCGGATCCTCATCCCGAGGATGATCCTGTTCCCTGCAGCACAGACGGACATCCAGGCACTGCCATTCCCGATTCCACGCAGGACCCTCCGGGTGGGTTAGAGCTGCCAAAGGAGGGGGGCTGTGTGCCCACCGTGGCCCCAGGGACGTGCGGGATCCCCAGAGCTGCCTGGGCTGCGCCCCTTCCCCTCCCCAAGCCTGCTTTGTTCTGTGCCGCCCGAGCAGCTCCAGCTCACCCACTGTTCCACTTAAACTTCCCTTCCCTGGGTCAGGAACGGTCTGGCGAGGCAGCGAGGATGAAAGAAGGCAATGCTTTGACAGCTCCTTTTTCAGGGTAATGAGCAGAACTGCTCTTTCTTCCCCCTCCTGCTCCCCACGGCCTTTCCTTTCTTCCCAGAGCCCCGGGAAGGGAAGGATGCAGGTTCAGCTCTGCCCTGCAGGCACTCACAAACAAACTGGGGTGTCTTTGTGGGCTCTGCAATGGAGCCATTGCTTTGTTTACGGGTTGTTTGCTGTTTGGCTCCTTTATATAATGACAGGTGAATGCAAATTAATAGAATTAAAGTTTTGACTTGAGTACATGAGACAGCAAAGCATCAATTACCTGCTGGTGGCTTCTGCACTCGTTCACAAAGCTGAGCTCCATGAATTTATCTAGTCCATGGGAGCCTGCCATGGAAAAGCTCACTCTGCTTGGAAGAGGAAGAAATAACTGCTGCCTTTCCAGCGTTAATAATTTTCTGTTCTAAAACGAACATAATGTAATAAAGAGGTAATTTAGATTATAAGCAAACTATACCCTAACTAGAAGAAAAGCCTTGTTTGATGCAAGGCATTGCTGTTTGCAGAAGCAGAGCATTAACTGATAAGGTTGGAGAACTGCAATTTAAATGTGACTTTTAATACTTCACAACAAGTGCCAAGCCTTAGAGATTGATAGTTCCTCTGAATTATGTAAAACACAGGTCTAAACACCTCAGAACTCTCAGGATCTTAGAGCCCTAGTGATTTTTTTTATATGAATTCAGAGCTTAGGTCATTCATATACTCCATAGTATTTACCTAAAAAGCTTTAAACTTATTTACTTTTTAAAGATTCCTGGTTTTAAATGCATTTGAAGCATCATTTGGAAACTGTAAATCATGATGAACAAAAAAACCCAAAACAAAGAGAGCAAAGCAGGCAGGGAACAATGGGAGAGAGGGAAAAGTAGCAACAGTAAGACAGACAGCACAAGAGTAAACCTGGTATGTAAATCTGAAATTAATCATAACTTTTCTGAAAGATACCAAGCCCTGGCTACACTGGAAGGTCTTTTGTTCAAAGTCAGTGCATTTATCCAGGAATATCCTGCCAGGGCTGGGAATATTTCACATTCTTCTGAAAAATGCATCACATCCCAGCCAGGCTCCAGCAGCACAGACAGTTCTTGCTGACAGCATAAGCTGAGAGCATTCTTACTTTTGGGTTTCTTATTCTTTTTCCTCTGCTGAAGGAACTGTCTCATGGAAATGGGGATACTTTTGGAAATGAGGCAGAGCCATGTAGATTTATTGATGAGAACAGATCTTTCAGTTCCCAAACTATACTTTTGGAGGATGACCTGAATACTTTGCCTGGGTCTATGTGAACCCAGAGCAGAGCTATAGGTGCTGTCACAGAAGTGGGGAGATAAACTCTTTTTCTGCAGTTTTCATGAGCATTGCTGATATTTCTGTTGTGTAATTTTCTGCTAAGCAGTGCCCCTTAGACCTACCAGCTCCAGGACTGTGACAATACTGTACCTGGAGCTCAGCTTAAAGCTGCCAGTGCAGTGCTTTAACCCTGGCTGATCTCCCCATACACAGCTCCAGATACTTTCATGGTACATAAATTAATGCCAAGGACGTGTGATGGGGTCAAGTACAGAGAGTAAAAGCAGAGCAGATGTGCTGTGAATTCCAGAATTTTCAGTGTTATGATTAATGGGATATCATGAGCCTTCCCTGAAACACTCTGCTGTGAACAGAGACTCTTCACAAAACAAAGCACAGGGCCTGATTTTTATTCTGCACATTCACTGAAAGGTTTGGGCGCTTCCCACTGAAATCTGATTCCTAAGCCCCTCAGCACTCTGCTCCTGAAATGGATGATGTGTGCTGGGATGGCAATTAGTGCTTGAAGCCCAGACACCCTTCAGAGAATATTTTTCTCCCCAAACACAGAGCGACTGCAACACCCAGTCAGTCACAGCCTCTACACCTTATTTTTCACATGGTTTTAAGGAGGATGCTATGAAGGCTGAGGTTACTTGTTACACAGAAGTGAATTTCTAAAGATGTGTCATGCTCAGAGGTGGTATTTGGCATTTATTGACCAACCATTTCTGATTTTTAAAGTACCTTCCAATCTGAAATGGTGAACAGAACACAGGCAGCACCCTGGGACACAGATATCTGCAATAATTGTCAAGGTTCAGCCCGTGCTTTCTGTTTCCTCTAAAGCTGAGCTGCACCTTTGTGATCCTTTAAGGGATATCTATTCATTTTTAACAGAATTTGCCAGATTTTCAGATGGGCACTATGAAAAGCTATAAAAATGTATACAAATTCCTTTTTTCAAAGATAAAAGATTATCTCTGAACTAAAGCCAGTCTCTTGATGTATTTTACAACTTTCAGGTTGCTTGACTGGAGCACACAGATAGTTCCACATCTGGAATTGTGAAAATATCATGGAATTATAGAGTGGTTTGGGTTGGAAGGGACCTTAAAGATCATGTAGTTCCAACCCTGCTGCCAGCTGGATATCTCTTCTCTATAATAGACCTAAGCAAATACTTTGACCAGCTCCTCCTCCTGCTCTTCTCCTTCCCCTCTTCCTTACAAATCTCAGTCTGTGTTCAAATTTCCAATTGAAAATCCAATTTGGATTTATCTCAGAATGTGAATCTTTAGGATCAGATGCATTTAATCAGGTTTACTTATGTTCAGGGCATTATTTTCCAGCTGTTTCTCTGCTTTGAGGGCAGCATTACCCTTAGGTTGTGACTGCAGTTTTCCTTGGGCTGTTTCAGTGGCTGCAGCTCTGGACAGCTGAGACACAGAGAGCCAGGCAAACCCAGGGAAATGGTAGCTATCACAAAGATAAACCACTCAGGAGAGAGGCAAAGACCAATCTGGATTTTAATCACTCTGCTAAGCAGGCAGATGAGGTGCTGATAAAGTTGAAAAGATACACTGGAGAATGAAGGGAAGAGAAAGTACAGTAACCACGGGCAGTGATTCAGCAGGAATCCAGACTCTGGGGAGCAGGAAAATGAACAAATATTTGCAGGACTGCTAAATAACTGTGTCACTGAAAGTACAGAAATTGCCTTTACTGTATTTCCTCACCTTGGTGACATTTATTAGCTCACCCCCCAACCTGCTCAGAGTCCAGGCAGTTCTAAATACTGCCTGTCTCCTTCAGTTCCTGGCAGTTCCTAAGGAACATGATGGTATTTAAAGTCTTTTATCTTGGCTGTGCTATCCTGGGGATGGGGTTTAAGAACTTTGCTTGGCTGTGAGTTTGTATTATGGCAAGTTCCCAGCAAAGTCACGGAGTCAATTAATTTACTTTCTAAATATTTTTTCCAGGTCTTCAGATGATTTAGTGTTTATATTACATAGAGGAGCTCTTTGAGAACTGAAGTTATGATGCAGCAGAATAGTTGCCTGTGCATCTCGTACTCCCTTCTCTGGGTGGCCAACTCTGTCAGACACCTGTTTAGGGAAGCTGCTGAGACAGAACATATTACCTGCAAATCAAAGGACAGGTTTGAGGGCACTGGTCCAGATTTCATGATTCCATCCTTTTTTTTTTTTTTTCCTGGTAAATAAATTTAAAAGGCTTTTTGTTGAATTTGGGGTTTGTTTTACATTAACATCCACAAATTTTTCCTCAAACAAAGGGTGACTTCACTCATCTTGTTACATCATTGTCTGTTCTGGGATGTATTCAAGAGATAAGGCCTCCTCCCCTGCA
Organism: Platyrinchus mystaceus; assembly: GCA_035041135.1. Taxonomy (NCBI): domain Eukaryota; kingdom Metazoa; phylum Chordata; class Aves; order Passeriformes; family Tyrannidae; genus Platyrinchus; species Platyrinchus mystaceus. The sequence continues at coordinate 19,365,907 of JAWWLV010000024.1, forward strand.
GATCATTAATCCTTCCATATTCTGAGAGCAGACTAGTTTAGCAAGACAAATTAACTTAATCTGTTTGAAAACTTAGGTCATCAGCTTATATCTTAAAAACTACCTTGTCTGGTTTGTATCCTGAAGGAAAGTGAGATGAAGAGCAAAAAGTGAATAATCACTTCTTATTTCTTTAGTAGAACTTCTCATTTTCATGAAGTGATTTTCAAGTTTTATGAAGAAAATAAAAAATTGAATTTTTTCCCTTTTATTCCTCCAGCAGAAAAAAAGCTTAAAAGAATGCAGAATTATTCCCATGCCTGAGGGATGATCAGCAGTGTTTGGTTTGCAGAGTCACTTATGTGAAGTGACACAAAAATGACATGTGCTAAACCCACCTGGGATATGGGTGGTTGAGTTGTTTTAGTTTTCTCTCTGGAGGGGCTCAGTGCTTAACTATTTTATACAAAATATGTGTTTAAGTGCCTGACTGAAGCACTTGTCACTACTCTGGTTCTCTCAGGATCTTGCCCTGGTGGTTTTAGTTCGGACCTTTGTGAATATCTGTGACATCCACGGAGACAAAACATAAATAGCCCACGTTTAAACCATGGGTTACATTCTGAGGTGTAACCCTTCCTGCAGGTGCTCTGGAGCACAGAAGGGGCTACAAACCTGTCAGGTTTGCTTAAGAACCAAGGAGAGGACAAGTGTGTGGCTGTGCAGCCAACAGGGAACTGTGCCCAGGGAGGTTCATCCTGAGCTGTGACTTTGTGTGACGGGAGGCTACAGACTCTTGGCCTACTGGTGTGTTTTTGTTGGTGATAAACAATTGCTTTTATGCAGCTCTCCTGCACTGCTGTGAGCTGGCATTGAGTCCAGAGAGATGCAGACCCTGGTCTCGTCCAAGCTGGTACCTCCACTGTGTTTGCTGTGCCTCCATCTCCGTGCAGTGGGCTCTGGAGTGCCAGGGTCTGTCAGACGAGTGACATGGAGGACAATGCAGCTCTGAGCTCTCTGACCTGCTCCCAGCACAACACAGGCCACTGAGGTCCTGTCACCAGTGACTGGGACAGCCAGGCACAAGGGCCTGGGCAGCAAGTGCCACCCTGCTGGGGTTGGAGGGGAAAGGCAAGGCTGAGGGCTGGGTATGGCCCAGGACCATGTCTGATGCTGGCTCTTGCAGGGACAGTGAGTCAGTGACTGCTGTGGGGGATGTGCTTTCCAAGGGGCCCAGCCTCTGTGAGGGAGTTCAGTCCTTGGGTTTGAAAGGGCTGTGGGAGTAACTTTTTTCTTTGAAGTTATGTTTGTGTATGAAATTAGTCTTTCTATTTTGCTGGCATAAGTCAAGCTAGATAATATGTTGATCACCTAGAAAGTTTGTGCAGTTAAGTGTGTATTTTCTTGGGGAAAGACTGTCTAAAGCCAGGGCAGCCAGAGCAAGGAGGGAGATGCATGGCTGTCACTGCGGGAGCCACCAAGCTGCTGGCTGAACTTCCAGGCACTAATCCAAGGCTGCAGAAAACACTGAATACACACTCTCTGGGGAGAAAATAACCTCTCTGCTACAGGAGGGGTCAGAATGATGCAAATTCTGCACAGAAGGGGGAGGAGACAGCTTTAACAGGCAGCTGTGCAGGAGAGCACAGAACAGCTCCCTGCTGGGACCGTGCCCTGTCCCTGTGCTCTGTCCCTGTGCTGCTGCAGCGCTCACCGAGCCTTCCCCTGTCCCGCTCCGGGCAGGATGTGCTGCGGGACAGGGCTGTGGGAGGCTGTGGGAGGCTGTGGGAGGCAGCCCGGACAGCGGCCATGGGCGCTGCCATTGTGCTCCAGAGATTTACTCCCCGCAGAGCAGATAAGGCCAGGCAGATAAAAGGAGGATTGAGGGAGAAGCCAGGGAAAGCCTCCCAGGAATAAACACTGTGTAACTAAGAGGCCAGCATGGAAAAGGGCCAGAAAACTGGCTACACTTCCAGGATCACAGCAGACAAGTACAAGCTTCCTTGGGGATA
>JAWWLV010000024.1:19367997-19381150 GCA_035041135.1 Platyrinchus mystaceus
CCGTGCCCTGTCCCTGTGCTCTGTCCCTGTGCTGCTGCAGCGCTCACCGAGCCTTCCCCTGTCCCGCTCCGGGCAGGGTGTGCTGCGGGACAGGGCTGTGGGAGGCTGTGGGAGGCAGCCCGGACAGCGGCCATAGGCGCTGCCATTGTGCTCCAGAGATTTACTCCCCGCACAGCAGATAAGGCCAGGCAGATAAAAGGAGGATTGAGGGAGAAGCCAGGGAAAGCCTCTCAGGAATAAACACTGTGTAACTAAGAAGCCAGCATGGAAAAGGGCCAGAAAACTGGCTACACTTCCAGGATCACAGCAGACAAGTACAAGCTTCCTTGGGGATAAATGCACTCATTTGAGTGGATTTGAAGTAAAGGGTTTGCAGTTATTATGGGAAGCATTGAGAGACTTGCATTTGAAATAAAACTACCCTTTCCATAGAAAGAGATGCTACACATTTTCTTCAATGCCAAGTTAATGTATTGAAATTGCTCTGCACAGTTCTCTCTACCACATATAATAATATCCTCCATTATCCCCTTTTGGGAAATCAAACTTTAAAGTGTTCAAAGTACCTTTAAAATGTTCCCGATGAGAGTAATCTGACAATTCTACTATGAGACATGCCAGTAGTCTAAGCTTCAGATGATGACAACACATTCACCTATTACTATTAACTTCTTTAAAAACTTGAAGTTCTCTGTTTTTTTGGGCAGTTCTATGTAATACCTAACTTCTCACAGTCCTAAGTAGAAAACAATAACGTGTACAAGCAGAATTAGGAAATAAAATGAGATGACATGAGTTCACCCCAAACAATCTGAGCTCTTTTACAGATGAGGTCCTGCAAAGTAACATTTCATTTTACTCTCCATGAGCTCAGTTCCCTGACTGTCCTCATTCCTGCTGCCATCAGTCCCTGCTCCCTGCCTGTCACTGCTCTTGGCCAAGGACATATTTATCATCTGCAGGTCTGTCCAGTCTTTTGTGTGGTCCAGCACATGAACATCCACTGCCTCCATTCAAGTTTGGTGCCACCAGAAACAACTTGCCATGTTTCACCTCACAACCAGCAAATAATTGGTATTGATGACAACAGTCAAGCAGAAATTGTCCAGATTTTTTTTATTTAATGTCTAATTTTTAAAATAGAACAGTTCTAGAATGCCTAAGTATAAAACATGCATTATCATTCCAACTGGAAATAACCTGCTATAGACACCTTCTTGTGTGCATTAGTGTTTCTTTCCTAGGGCTTTTTTTTCTTCACTTAATGGAGTTGATTCTGTACCAGTTAGGAATATTTCCATATTCCTCTCCTATTCTTGCATTATTGATTTGGTCCATCCTGTTATATTTTACAGAGTAAATGACAACCTGAGAAATTATTGAAAACATCAGGACACTGTCTCCTGAAAGAAAAGAAAAATGGAACTATTTCCAATGTAAGATAACCTAAAGCATAAGTTTTTAGAAAATTTTAACACTGATAAAATAAATAAATGTAGAAGATTATGCCAGAGGCCTCAATCTTCATATTTATAGAGGGGAGGAAACAAGCCTCTGCATTCCATGCATAAAGGATTCCTACTCATTAACACATATAAATGCTGATGGATAATTAAGTAATTTGGGAGACAGACCATGCATATGGGAAGCATTTTTGGTATTTTATGACCCTTTCCACTGACCTATGTAATTACTCTGCTGCTGATTAATGCAGCAGCATAAACCCTCTGTGAAGTCTCTATTATGAAGTGTTTTTCAATTCTAAATGACCTTTCTTTTTATTTGTTACACTGGGATCAAAAAAATGGTTGTTGTTAAATTATTTTATTCTCTCCAATGTTATTAAAGAGAAAAAGAATCCATAAACTTTATTAAGTGATCAATTTTTAAGCCACCTACAGTGTAGTATAGAAAACAGCCAACTTATATTTGGCAAGAACAATTCATGTCAAACCAATCTAATTTCCTTTTCTGACAGGGAAAATGGCTGAATGGATAAAAAGAAGGAGGAGATGTGACATTTTAACTGTAGTAACATTGTTATATGTGGCATTCCTATGAACAATACTTATAAGTCATAGGACTATATTAGAATACATGGATGGTGTCACCTCGAGCTGGAGCAAAACAGCTCCAGCTGTTTTGGAGTGGAGTGAGAAAAAGAGGGAGTTTAGGGAATAGCTGGTAATGACTGGCCCTCAGATAGAGTCTATCAAGGGAAGGCCACCAGAATCTGGCCTGGGACCTCACCAGTGTGTTCATTTGGGCTTCCAGCTTTTGAAAGAGACATTACAAGTGTGCAATGGACTCCAGGCTGGGAGGGAATGAGCAGTTTGGAGATTAGTCCCAATAGCATCCTGAGAAACTGGAAAAGCAATCCATAAATGGAACAGCTGAGCTTCAGTAATAATAACTGAAAAGAGTTATACCTGGGAAAATGAAATCAAGTGCCCCAGTACAAAATGAGAATAACTCCATGGGCTGCAATGCATGAAAATGGGACTTGCCCGACTTTCTAAACCCTTCTGTATTCAGACACTGAATTTCCTTTATAAATATGGAACTATAAATAGGAGCAGCATTTAAAGCTCATAGACTGTACTCAAATATGATCCTCTCTGGAAAGAATGAGCCTTTAGCTGGAATAAACCTGTGGCAGACCAAGCCAGTTAAGGTGAATTCTCAGGAGACATCCCTGCAATCTTAAATGCTCTCTGCAGGATACCCAAATCCCCACCCATTTCTCTGCACTGCTCCCTCGCAGCACTAGTTCTTGCCAAGCCTAGATCCTGCTCCCAAACTCTGTGGCACCTGGCAATGGAGACAGCTGCTCACTGGATACCACCTTCAGTACAGACTGACCTGGGTAACACTGACTAACACAGGGGCAGTCAGGGGACACAGCAGCTCTCCCTCCATCTCCACACCTTGGCCAACTCTGCAGCTTCCCCTCAGCAGCACCCCCAGCATCTCACCCAAACTACACCGCTGGGTTTGGATCTCTGCACAACAGGAGGTGATTCCCTGGGAGCAGAAGGAGTTTGCAGTGTGTGTAGCACGAGTGGAAAGGGAGTGGGATGAGCCCCAGCACCAGAGGCTGTGTGAGGCAGGGACAGCTGGTGTCAAACTCCTTCCCCACAGCAACACAGAGCTCTGCACTGCCGAACTGAAACACCTCCTGCCACTTTGGGCACCTCTGTGCCACCCTGTGGAATGTGTGGAATGGTGGCATTCCATTTACTATGGAATATGACCACAGGCATGCCAGTCACAGTCCTCAATAAGTGCCTCTGAAACTGCTTGATCCAAGAGCTGTATTACATGGATGGGGATATGGAAGTGCTTTATGGCCAACAGAGAATCTGAAAGGGTGGAAACTGGCCTGGTCAATGCACCACAGGATTAAAGAAGGGGTGTAGTTCCTCAGTGGTCAGTCCAGCACCATTCCTGAGCTTTACACTCCCTATGAATTAGCATGCAATTTAAAAATAAATATTACAAATGAAGGTTATCTGACAAGGAACATGTAATTTACATTTTTAAACTCACAGTATATGTTTTGATGTAACCCATAAAGTTCCTGCTCTGCAAGGCCCAGCTGACATTCCTTTTTGCCTTCAACTCATTCATCACTACCTGTTTAAAGGGAATTCTTTTATCCTTCATGATACTTGGGAAAAGCAATTCTGCAGGACAAGAAGTCTTTGGTGCTCATGCCAGGGGGAACATGAGGCTAGACAACTAGTGTGGTCCCTCCTAACACTAAGACTTTTCTCATTTATCCAGATATCCCTGACAGTCACCTTGGACATTACGTGCCCTCACAGTGTTTTTTAAATCCTATAGATGTTTAAATAAATGCTTTTATCTTCTGCAACCACACAGGTATTAACATACACAATGCTTACCAAAAGACACTGGATAAAATGGTTATTTTTAGAATTTCCTCACTTCATAAAACAGTACAATAGCTATGATGCCACAAAGAACTCACTGTGAATTCTTCTTATAAGCAAACAGAGGAAGTGTAAGTTTAAGGAGATCAGAATACACAGTGTATTAAAATATTAGCTTTAGTATAGTTAGTAAAAATACATATAAATATTGGCTTTGCTTTGGGTAAGTGAAAATATAAATTAGATGTTAATCCATAGGTCAATTTGAAACTTGGGCACAAAAGCCTAACATACTTAATAACCTCATTGAGTCCAAAATTTTGTCTGAGATAAAAAGCAACAAAACCAGTGAACTACTAAATTCACGACCAACTTTCTGACTCTTGGAAACGTTTATTTATGTTATTACAAAAGTGGGGTTTAGTTGGATAATGTATTTTTTGTTTGAGATTCCCACTATATTATTTTGTGGATTTAGGAAAGTTTCAGCTTCTCTCTTCTGGAGTATTACCTATTCTGTCAGTGAAGCAGCAGGGAAGACACAGCAGAGTTTAAAAGCACTGGCCAAAAGTTGGCCCTGTGTGCTTTCCCCCAATTGCTAGGACAAGTTGAAGAGCTTTCCCAAGACATGGAGTGTCAGCCATCTGTTCACAGCTGGCTTTGGATGTGACCTAATGAGCAGGAAATACGGTAAAAAAAAGAAGTGTGCGGGAAATGGTTTCTGAAGGAGTGTCAGCTATTTGTTTTGGGCTTTCTTGAAGCATTATGATGTCCTTTTGAGACATTACTGAGTCCTGTTGCTGTGTGTTTGAGAACTAACTTCAGCTCTCTGTAGATCAGCACCCTTACTTTGGCCTACCTCCCACTGAACGCTCCCAGCTCTCTTACGGATCCCTACCAAGAAAATGGATAAGCAGCTTCTGATTTCCCTCTGGCTAGATTTTACAAGATGTACTTGGAGACATTTAATAAGCCCCAAACAGTGATTTGCAAACTAACTTTGTGACTTTATAGGCACTTTTGATGGACTCAGACTTACCTGTAGCGCTGCAGTTCCGATTCCAGCTGCTGGATGTGTGTTTGCAGACGTGGCACGTCATTGGCTTTCACTTCCAGCTCCCTCACTTTGCCAAGGCTGTTCAGGACGGCGTGTCTTGCCTCTTCCACCTTCCTCCTCATTTCTGCCTGTTCCCTCTTCAGGTTACGGTTGCAGTCCTCCAGACTGACCAGGGCTTCCTGGGAGCTCTTCAGCTCCCTCTCCAGCTCCTGGTTGAACCTGATTGCTTCTTCGATTTGCCCATCCCTGGAGCTCCGGATGAGCTCCATTTCCTTCAGGACACTTTGGAGGCACTTGCTCTGGGCGTGGTTCTGTGTGAATGGTCTCTTACACCCTATGGAACAGGTTCCCTCTTCCTTGTGGTTCGCATGGCTCTTCCGCAGTCCCACCTGTAACCACCAGGAGCAGAGAGCAGGAGAAATTAATGTGTCCTAAAGCACCTGACATTTTATCAAGACTGAAAATCTCAGGATTGTAGTTTTTTGGGTTTTTTTCAATCACATATGCTGATCAGCAACTAATAAGCTACTTACCTTTGAAATAGAGAGACAAGAAAACAATCTCTGGAAAGTAGGGTTTTTTTCTATAAATTTAATTTTTAAACTATTCATTATTAGGTTATTGCACAAGTGTCCATATAGCTTCAATGTCATTACTATGGTCTGTCCTCAGAAGGCAAGTAGTGTTCTGAAAAAAATATTTGCAATTAAGTCGAAGTGTTCATTGTAGAAGTGAGTTCAGTAGAAGCGAGCAGGGAGCAGCTGGGGGAGTTCTCAAGCTCTCATCTGTGGCCTTCTGATTCTTTCTGGGTTCTCTGACTGGGGACTTCGTGTTTGCTTTTAATTTCCTTTCCCTTTTCAGATGAAAATGTAGAAGTGGCTTTGACCTGCCATGCTGGAGGTTGTGAGGAGGCACAGCCAGCTCATGGAAATGGCAGTGTCACATGTGGAGCAGAGTTCTGTGAGTGCTGTTAGTGTGAAATCTGACCTGATCAGGCCCACCAGAACAAGCGGAGAACTCTGCCCTTCACTGCTCTGCCTGTTCCATGCTCTTTCATGCCAGAGTAATTTCACTGCTGCTAAGTATGTATGGCCAGTACAGCAGAACCACCAGGAACCAGCCCCAGAATTATGGGGCTCTGCAGAGGAGCCAGAGATTATTCATCAGCCTGTCTGGCTCCAGCTCTGAACTCTCGTGACCACACTCTGAACAAAACACACTTCTAATGTTTCTGAGGCATTTATGATTGAGACACTGCGTGTGCTTGTACAGGTAAGAACCCAAAAGTTCTTTCTGACTTTAGGAAAAAGCCCTGTAATGATGCATAACAAGTATATAGCTGCCCGTGCATGTGCACTTTAAGAGTGGTATTACACACTTGAAGTCCCCTACGCTTTTAGCAGGGTGCTTTTCAGCCTATCCCTTAACCATATATGTCACACTGGTGAAAATGCAGCATTTGTCCTTAAAGCCTCCATGTAACCAAACTTTGCTAAAAAGTTAATGCCGAGGATGAAAGAGCAACCTCGGTCTATGCCATACTCCTTTTATTCATCACGCTGGGGGCACAGCGCTTATCAACACTGGATTTCCGAGAGCAGCATCTTTCTTAATGGACTGAACCAGTCACTTGTTCACAAGCGTTACTTGTCAGACTGGATTCTGCGGTGCTGTCGTTTCGCTCGCGTTAAAGAGGAACCAAAGATAAGTTAGTTATGAAGTCAGAAACACACTTGGAGCTCAGGCTCGGCTGGAATCCTTTTCCTGACGGACAAACGGAGCTCACCCCGAAACCCTTTTCTGACAGCCGCCGAGGGGAGCGGGACGGCCCCGCACTCACCTGCAGCGCCAGGCAGCGCGCATCGCTGCTCTGCAGGGCGGCCCGCATGTCCTCCACCAGCTCCCGCAGGCTGCCGTTCTCCTCCTCCAGCTTGGCGATGCGGTCCTCGGCCTGCTCCAGCGCCACGATCTCCTCGTAGCACTCCGGGGAGCAGGGCCCCGCCGGCCGCCGCTCCGGCGCCGCCCGCCCGGCCGGGGGGTGCCCGCGGCGGCGGCGGCGGGGGCTGCGCAGCCGGATCTGGGTCTCGATGTGCTCGCTGTCCCGGCCGAGCGGCAGGCGCGGCTCGGCCCCGCCCGCCCGGGTGCTGAAGAGCCCGCAGAGCCGCGCGTGGAACTGCCGGAAGGTGAGCCCGGCCGCCAGCCCGTCCCACAGCCCCGCGCACTCCTCGGGCTCCGCCGCCTCCTCCAGCCCCAGCACCTGGCACAGCGTGCGGAAGTCCTCGCCGGGGATGCGGCCGGCCCCGGCGCAGTCCAGGTGGTGGAAGATCTCCTGCAGGTACTGGTCCAGCCCGGTGGCCAGCACCACGATCTCGTTCTCCACGCCGCGGTCCAGCCCGTAGTGGTAGGCGAGGGTGCTCACCAGCCACTGCGTGCGCCGGGCCGGCCGCCCGTAGGGGTCCCAGCCCTCAGCCGGCTCCATCGCGCTCCCCGAGCATCCCGAGCCCGGCCGAGCCCGGCCGAGCCCGCCCCGCACAGCTCCGCTCGGCCCCGCCCGGCCCCGCTCAGCCCCGCCCTGCCCCGCTCAGCCCCGCCCGGCCCCTCACAGCTCCGCCCGGCCCCGCACAGCTCCGCGCCCGCAGCGGGGCGGGACGGGAGAGGGGCCGGGCTGTTCCCCACGCCCCTCAGCGGGAGCCGCGTTCGGCTTTCTCTCTCAGGAAAAGGGCTTCAGGCGGAGCGGGCAGGTGCAACCCTGCTCCGTTTGTCTGTCGGGAAAAGGATTCCAGCCGAGCCTGAGTTCCAAGTTTGTTTCTAACTTGATAACTAGTGTATCTCTGGTTCCTTTTTAACGCGAGCAAAGCGATAGGATAGCAGAATCCAGTCTGACAAGTAACTGAGTGGTTCCACCAAATTAACAAAACTAACGTACTTAAAAGACAGTCATCTTTCTGTTCACTCAGGCTTCCTCATCTCTGCTGAGGTGGTGACTTTATGATATTGGTATGTGTTTTTTAAGTCTTCAGTGATAGAGATGAGTAAGTATTAGATCAGTTCAAACGGCTGAGCTTTCCGAAGCAGTGATTTTAGTCTCTCCCTGGCTGTGGAGTAAGACCTGCGTTGTTGAGTGCAGCTACGAGCAGGTCTCCTCCACCAGAGGAACGTGCCATGAGCCACAGGCGACAGTGGCACTAGCTGTGCCCAAGGTCTGAATACGGTGGCACAGTCAGGGTGGTACAAACAGGCCCATTAACAGCCCAGACAGGGCATGGTGGTGAACAAGGTCTGGGTCCTATTGTCCTCCTGTTTGAAGTGATACATAACTTGTAACTTATATTTTTTATCAACTTGAGAAGTGATTGGATTCATATATATTCCTTATTCACTCTCATAGCCATGTTTACCTATAGAACTTCAGTTTTTCATAGTCTGGTATTGTTATTAATGCAAGAAATTGCCTTTGTGTCAAAATGTCCTGGTAATGAGGCACCAGAGAGAGACAGGAAAGACAAAAACATAAACCTTGAATGTTTCTAGCAGATACTGTGGAAACCCAGTCATGTCAAACCACTGAGCCCAAACACCAGCTAAAACGTCAAGGGCCCAGAGTTTAGGCAATGTGATGATCTAGACTTATTTTGGGCTGGCTAGTTTAATTGTAAAAATATTTACCGAGTGGACCTAATTGATTTAAAAGCTGCCAGAATCTGTAGAGGCTATAAACCTGTCAGTGGAAATTGTGCTTGGCACCTATGGCTTCCAGCTGGGTGTCTTGGTGGTGTCTCTGGATGGAGGAGCGGCATCATTGGGTATACTGGGGAACATCTGGGGCTCTGTTGTCTGTCTGAAGGGCTTCTGGTCTGAATGAGCAAAGGACATAATGGCACAACAAATCTTTGACTTTCTCTGTTATCACTGCCACAGGGACATGAGAATGCCAGAATGAGATCAGTTCACCATCACCAAAGTTTCATCTCTGAGAAAAGGCAGATTCTTGATACCAGCAAAATTCCCCAAACATTTGGCTCTTGGATTTTGTTTGATTTTTCAGGAAAAGCTCTGACTGTGGCCATTGAATCATGCATCATGTTTACTTAAAAAACAACGACCTGCCCCAAGACTTTTGAACATGACACAAGTGTGAAAGCAGTTGGACAGGAGAAAATTCTGTCACTTCAGCCCCTCTGCGACAAGGTGACTGTTTGGTAAAAGGAAAAAGGTAAAAGGAAACTTTTCTTTCCCTTGCCCTGCTTTTCTTTACAACTAAGCTGTGAGCTGCCCCACACTTCACCTTCTTGTCCATGCTTCTGATACCAGAGGTACACAAAAGCCTGTCAGGGTGTAATTACAATGACTTGTTTTACTCCCAGCTATAGCAAGACTAAGATTTTACTCCTGACCCAGACAAGATTTGCCTGTTCCTTTATTTACTCTCTAAACCTGCTTAGAGACATGGGAGCATTTTATCAAGGAATCAAGGACTTTTTCTTACTAAGTTGTTCCCAGTTCTGGAAGTGCACTTGAGCATGAAACTGCCTTGAGGGAGTCCCAGTCGTAGAGAGAGCTGATGGGAAAGTAGGATCTGAGTGGAATAATTCTTCCTACAGTGCTGTGGGAATAGTTGGACATCAGAAGTATATTAAAATGCTGCTTTTGAAATTATTTAACTGGGTATTTTTATTGTAAGAGGCTAAAAGGTGCCATGCTCAAACTTTAGCTTGTTTGGCAACTCATTGATGGAATAATGTTTTAAATTGTATTAGGTAGCTGTGAGGTTAGTTAAGAGATATAAACTACATTTATAGAAATCGGCTTGAGCTTAAGTTAACCACACTTATATTTTATTCCATGGTTCATAGGTGTCTCATGACTGAGGACCAGCACAGTTTGCATTTATGTCTGACATTCCAAGATATCAGTAGTCTGGTCTCATTTGTGTAGCAAGTTGTTGGTCAGTGCACAGAGGCAGCCAGAACTGTGGGGCTGTGGGAGATGCTCACCTTGCCAGAAAGATCACTTTATTATAGTAAAAATATATATTTTATTCCTTCCAGACTCTGTCCTACTGTCAAGAAGAAAAGTGAAAATGTAGTGCTAAGTACCTAAAATTTGCTTTCCAAACCTTTTCCAACAGAGTCATACTGTGATGTTATCAATCCTCTAAAAACTGTTGGCTCTGAAACGGTTGCTGTCACGAGGCCCTTCAGCACAGAGTTACAATAACATTAGTGTGCAGTGTTGTTCCTGGCGTGTTCTCGAATTTACAACTCCAGAAATATTGGGTGTTGTCTTTTTGTTTGCTGGGTCCAGTGTGCTGGGACAGCTCTGTGTGTACAGTGAGACAAAGAAGGGAAAATGGAACTGAACATCCCAGTGTGCCCTGGAGTCCTGCTCCTGCCTCCAGCATGGCTTCATTTAGTGCCTGCACAGGCAGCATTTCAGGTGTGCATCCAGGGAGTGTGGAGGTTCTGCTGAGAAGTGCTGGAAAAGTGTTCTATGTGCTTAGGAACATGAAGAGCATATTGAGTCGCTACAGGAAAGAGTCTCAGGTGCTTCTAAAGTAAGGAAAATGTCTTTGTTAAAACCAGATAAGAACTAGTCTCTGGAGCCCTTCTTGCTGTGGAGACAATGGGAAACCAGAGGGGTAAACAAAAGGCCTGACCTAACTGCAACTTGGGTTTTATTCTGAGTGATATTACCTTAGACTGTGGTCTTTATCTTGGCATAAACTACTTAAAGGCAATAAATGATGTGTTATGTAGTCTGCAGAGGAAACAGCTGCAGTTCTCAGTAACCAGGTGTTGTATTTGACATTTCTTAGCCATTCAGCATCTGGAACAGATTAAAAGCTCTCCTAGAGTAATTGGAAAAGAGAAATCTACTGCTTTCAAGTTTATTTATTTGTGCTCATGGGGTAAATATTTCTTTTTTATAAACAAATTTCAGAGTAAATGGAGGGGGAAAATTGGAAATTCACAATAGGATAAGTGGGACCAGAATTTGGCTCGTAGTGCTTCAGTCAGTTTTACTCCTGGCTTTCTGTTTCTCTAGCTGATGATTTTGGCAGAAGTTCCTCTACAGGCTGTAAGGAGCAGATGTGATCTGAGCCTCTGCTACAAGGTTTTGACTCCTCTTCAGAGTGTGTCTCTAAATTACTTCAGAAAAGTATTTTCTTTCAACAATATTGATGCCACCTGAATTCCTGCTATAAATTAAATTATAGGGTCTCAGGATAAACATGTATGATTTAGGTTTTGCCTTTTTAGAGCACTTTTTCTCCTGGATATCCCTAAATACCAGAGATTAGTAAGTTTGTGTGTACAGGCGAAGGAATGGAGGTGCAGTGACTGTAAAGGGCAGATGCAAGAAGGTGATGAAGGCTTCAGACTTGGTTTTGAGATGCATTTTGTATTAGTTCCCATGACATCTAGAACCTGAAATTCCTGGAAAATCAGAAGCAGCTTCCTAATGGGCAAGTTGGACACTTTAGTGCACAGTCCCCCAAAATGCCATGCTGGGCAGGGCATGTGGAGGTGTGTAGAGTAAGGAGACACCAAGAGTGGGGGTGTCTCCTGTTTCTTGTTATTCTGAGGTTTTGGGGCACTGCTGAGGATTGACAGCCCCGAGCCTTTGCCTGAGAGGAGCTGTGAGTAAGGAGCTGATGGGTTCAGTTCTGCCATCGAGCGGAGACTCTGTGTCCCGTTCACTGCTTGATGGGACTCTTTGTGCACTTTTAATAAACCACGGCAGACCTTAAGATTCTTTTTTCCTTTTGAGCTCAGCAAACCTCAAACTCCTTTCACAGTGGTAGAAATTCAACAGAAAGAGCAGAAGATGTCCCTGTGCTCTGCTTCATGTCCAGCCCTGATGGATCGCCAGGTGTCACTCCTGGGGTCAGAAGACGCAGGTACAGCAAGGCCTTGGGGAAGGGAAGAGGTAGGCACAGGTCTCCTGCCTGCAGGGTGAGCATGCCGGGAGGTGTTACACACTGCCCACAACCTTTCATTGCCTCACAGCTCTGTTTAAAACAGAGGTGTTGCAGTTTGGATGCAGCCCAGCATGGTAGGTGCCCAACAGGGCTCCTGCGATCCCAGGGCTGAAGTGGCTGTTGGGATTTGAGTCCTGAGCTGGTGTAGGCATGAAAGGAACACCAAGATGAATTGTTTCAAGATTTGGATCCTTCTTGGCTCTTATGTGCTTTTCAGGTTCCTGGGAAAAATTCAGGAGCTCTCATTGTGTTTGTCTGAAGGAGATTTGCCAACCCCATGCCTGAAGGCAGCGGTGAATATGGGTGTGGCACACAGGGATCCATGTGTTCTCTTGTTCATGGAATACATCTTGGAATGTTAAAGCTTTTGTCCATCAGCAAAGTGTTTCATGACAGTCATATTTTTATTCCATTGGCATTTTAATTTCTGCTCAGCTGTTTTTTTGCAGAGGGGAGACTGCTGTCCTTTTCCTCCTATTCTTCAGCTATTGCAAATAAAGTTCTTTGAGGAGACTCATCCAGCACCCAGCTGTACAAAAATGAAAGTAGCAAAGGAATCCAGTGCATGGGAGGAGTCTTCAGCCCTTCCTGTTGAAGGTATAGCAATATGGAAACTGAACCTGGCTAATGGCTAACACATATTATTTGTACAGAAGAACAGATGCCCAGAGCTGTTGGTGGGCCCAAACCCCTTTCAGTCCTGGCTGGAGGACTAGGTCAGCAGGCTCGGGGGGGGAGGAGGAGGAGGAGGAGGAGGAGGGGGAGGAGGAGGAGGAGGAGGAGGAGGAGGAGGAGGAGGGGGAGGAGGAAGAGGAGGAGGAGGGGGAGGGGGAGGAGGAAAAGGAGGAAGAGGAGGGGGAGGAGGAAGAGGGGGAGGAGGAAGAGGAGGAGGAAGAGGGGGAGGAGGAAGAAGAAGAGGAGGAAGAGGAGGAAGAGGAAGAAAAAGAGGAGGAAGAAGAAGAGGAGGAAGAAGAAGAGGAGGAAGAGGAGGAAGAGGAGGAAGAGGAGGAAGAAGAGGAAGAGGAAGAGGAAGAGGAGGGAGAGGAAGAAGAGGAAGAAGAGGAGGAAGAGGAAGAGGAAGAGGAAGAGGAAGAAGAAGAAGAAGAAGAAGAAGAAGAAGAAGAAGAAGAAGAAGAAGAAGAAAAGAAGAAGAAGAAGAAGAAGAAGAAGAAGAAGAAGAAGAAGAAGAAGAAGAAGAAGAAGAAGAAGAAGAAGAAG
>JAWWLV010000024.1:19402487-19413334 GCA_035041135.1 Platyrinchus mystaceus
CGGGACCGAGGGGTCGGTCATTGTGGTGCTGTGGGACCACGGGGCTCTGTGACCTCACAGCCCTGCTGTGACCTCACGGCTGGGATGTGTTTGTGGGAGATGGACCCACCTCTGGGAGTGAGCAGGTCCTGCCGGCAGCTCTGTCCCAGGGCTGGGACAGTCCCACCCACGCTGAGCTCACGGGTCTGCTCTGTGTTCCAGGCATTGGTTCACGGGCAGTGAGAGCTCAGACTCCCTCAGAGCAACAGGCAACCACAGCCCAGGGGTTCTTCACTCCTCAGGCACTGTCAGCCACAGCTCCTGAGGCTGAGGAGTGAGGGATTTCTGGCTCCAGGCAGATGCCCTCCCGTAGGCAGCTTCCAGGCTTGAGCCTAGTTTAGCATCCTGGGGGCCCCCAGGGCTAACGAGGCACTTTTGTTTTATGGGAAAGATGAAGCCTTTACCGTTTCCTCTTCATGTGAAATTTAAGGGACCACTTTCTCTCAGGGTTCTCAAAGAATTAAGTCAATTGATAAAAAAAGAAAAAAAACACAAACCCCTTAAATTATTTGACATACAAAGGAAACCTCAAGAGAGCACACAGTGGGTATGTGTTGCCCGACCAACCCAGGGGCCTTCTCTGATGGAGTGACTGCACCAGTGGACAAGAGGAGAGCTCTTGGCTGCCACCTCTCTGGGCTGCTCTAAAGTCTTTGACACCACCCCTCCACCCAGCATCCTTCTCCCTCAATTGGAGAGCCACAGAGCTGATGGAGGCACTGTTTGGTGGATGAGGAGTTGGCTGGATGGGTAGTGATCAACAGCTCAGAGTGCCAGTGGTCATCAGTGATGAGTAGTGTCCCTCAGGAGTCACTTCATGTCTTCATTAATGACATACATGAAAGGATCGAGGGCACCCTCAGCACATTTGCAGATGACACTGAGCTGAAGGTGCAGGTGACACTCCTGAAGGACAGGGCCATCCACAGGGACCTGGACAAGCTGGAGAACTGGCCCATGGGAATCTCTCATGAGCTTCATGATCTCAGATGCTGATCATGATTTGTTTCATGACAAAATGTTTCCTCCTTCCTACTCAGTCCACCCTACCATCAACAAGAAAAGGTTTCATCAAGAAACCTGATGCTGGTCTCACTGTTAAAGACTGAGGCAAAGGCACAAAGGACCTCAGCCTTTTCCTCCTCTTTGGTGACTGTATGCTCCCTCCCTGTCACGTCCAATGAAGGCTTTCCTTGGCTCTCCTTTTGTTATTAATGCATTTATAAAACTACTTTTTATTCTCTTTTACAGTGGCCAGATTAAGTTCTGAGCTTTCACCTAATTTTCTTTCTACATGACCTAATGACACCCTTATACACTCCTGAGTTACCTGCCCCTTTTTCCAAAGCTCATACTCCCCTTTTCCCCAGCATGTTGCTGCAGCTCTAAGGAACCCAGGGTTTAGTGAACACACTCCTTTGTCAGCTGATTCAGAACTACTGAGGATGGTATTAAGTCTGCCAGAGCACACATCTGTTGTTCAGTGCAACAGCACCTTGTGATCTAAATTCCTTATTCCAACCACACTGCTACCACATGCTCTGATCTCCAGGAATGAAGGGACACAGTAACAGGGAGTGATGAAAGGGGTGACCTCACGGACTAGTGCAGCCAGTGATTTTACAGACTGTGGTGTTTAATAAACATCTTTACTTGAAAAATTGCAACTCTGTTTATTAGGGATTTGTAGGTAAACAGCTTAGTCCAAAAGGTCTTTGTCCTGTTTTAAACAAATGCATGTTTCTTGCAGAATAATCTGCAGTGACAATCTGCAAGAGCAGGACACAGCCCCAGCCTCACCCAGCAGGGACAGCCTCCAGGGTGACACCAGGCAGTGACAGCAGTCTGGACACAGCAACTCGGGGAGCACAAACCCAGGGAACAACAGGCAACGTGCACCTGTCACCCCAAATAATTGTCTTCCGAGGGAAAGGTGGCCAGCAAGTATTAGCAAATACTGTTGAAATGTGTCACTGGATAAAACTGACTTTGCAGCGACAGTTCAGAGGTGGCTGAGTTCTGCCTGGGGTTAGCAAGAGGGGGCAGGTAGAGCAAAATGTGTCTTAATATTAAAATTTTTATATTTCTCATTAAAATCTACTCTCTCATGAGGCTTCTCTAACAACGACAGCTTGTATTTACATAACCCCTCTATTTATTGTTTTCAAAAGCCAAAGCACAGCAAAGGAGTCAGTGTAAGGTGTATGACCAAGGTCAAGAACAGAACACAGGGGAGTTCAAGGTAAAACACAATGAAACCACCCTCAGAGACAAGGGAAAGACACAGACACACATCTAATAAGGCAACTTTTATTTATCCTCTTGATGTGAAGTTGTGTCTGTGTTATTTTATACAGTTACATTTGGTAAACTCATGAAGTAACAGTTATTTTTAAGGTATTAAATACTCAAGCTGCAGAAAATTCCTCCCTGATTTACCTTCCTCAGTATTTGCTGGCAGGGAGGTACTCAGAAGGTCCTGTCCAGGGGGTGGGAGCAGATGTAGGATCTCTTCTCCAGGATCTGCTTTGCAGCTTTTTTAATGGAATCATCCAGGTTTTCATCTGCATCTGCAGAGAAACAGAAGGAAAGTCAACTGAGGTACCACAAATAGCTGTTCTATATTTCTTTCAAAAAGTGTTGGAATACAAAAGCAAAGTATCTGCACCTGAGTGCCAGGAAGGAATTTAACACTCTCCTCTGAAAAAGACTGATTGCAGACTGAGTTTCACAGAGCCAGTACCTGACTGGTCAGGAATTCCCAAACAGGCCAAATCCCTAATTTCTATCTGTCCTTTACAGGAGTATTTGCAACTGATAGACTTTATATTCCTCAATAAAAGAATCCCAGCCATTTGCTTTAGCTGTGGAATGAAGAGACTCTGTTCCTTGTCTGAATGAAAAGCAGAGCAAAGCTATTCTGGTCACACCAAACCCACGCTCTTTTGATCCCAGCCTGTGAAAGACATAAGAATATAAAAATTATTTGATAGAACTTACATTTTTCTAATTGAGCCATGGCATAATTATTCTTGAAATACGCTTCTGTGCAGAAGATATTTGTGAGAAGCACCTAGGAAAGGAGGAAAACTGCGTTGAAAACTAGTAAATGAATTTCACAAACAAACCAATGTAGCAAAAATAAAGTACTTTAAACTTCTGAAAGTCATTTTTTTTCCTTGATAATGGAGCACTGCACACCAGTCATGTACAGTCCCTTGGATCCTAGAGCTGCTGAGCGTCAGGGGCAACCCAAAATTGGCTACAGAGTGATTGGGAATCAAAACACAGTAGGGCTCACACACACAGAGCGAAGTCTCAAGGCCAAAACCAAAGGGTAATAACTTTAGGTTTGTGTAATACTTAATTGTAGCAAATTTACTTGTCCTGTAGCAGAACTGTTACTGTGAAACTTGAAATGAGTTCCTGTATCATCACTTTACTGTCATTAAATGTACTGACACAAGTGTTGTGATTGTGTTCGTATTCAGGATTATATGGAAAGAGTTTGGGAAGAACTGCAGGGCATGAGCACATTTAGGAGAACACACAAATCTGAAATTAGTTTATAAATGTCTGTGTGTGTGTTAAAGAAGGGTTTTAAACACACTGATACTGGATGTGGCATCAGTGCAGTGGTCTGGGAACCATGGTGGATCTTGATGATGTCAGAGGTCCTTTCCAACCCGGCTGATTCTATGATTCTGTGATTGTGTGATTCTATGATTCTGTGATTGTGTGATTCTATGATTCTGTGATTGTGTGATTCTGTGATAGTGTGGAACTCAACGTTCAGAGCCCTGAGAGGCAACTGGTCACTGCACCCTGGAACCAATGGGTTTAGGAACACCCTGGGGCACCGTTGGCTTTACGGCAGAGTTGGCAGTGAATCCTTTAGAAATGCAGTGTGTGGTGCTCCAAGGAGCACAGCCAGGAATGAGAACGGGAATGGCTGCCAGGGGGAGGACTCACCTCGTGGTCGTGGTTGCGGAGCCCGATGCTGATGGAGCGGCTGGCCCTGGAGATGGCAGCTGTCATGGCATACAGGTTAATCACGACGTCTGCCACCCTCTTCAGCACCAGCTGCTCCTCCACTATTGTCTAGAAGAGTAAAAATTATTATTGGCTCCATTTAAAACTTTAACCAAGGTTAGATTGTTCATAGTTTGTGTTTAAGTCCATCTTTATTTAGCACAAGCAGGTTCTACCCTAAGTCAGAAAGTTTTGGATTAACTATTAACCTCCCTGGCTGCAGCCAACAGCAGAGCTGCTGTGTCTGAGAGCACCCCGCTAATGCCAAAAATCACTGAAATTTAGGTATCAAAGATATGTTAAAAATATGTACTGAGAGAAGTGCAATGTGGTCAGAATTCCCAGAACACATCAGATTAACTGCCACAACGTGGAAAATCCAGGGTATTCCAGAGCCAGCCCCTCCTGATGGAACTCCACCCACTGTGCATGGCATAATGACTGACTGCTTGGCTGCACAAACAGCACAGTCACAACCTGCTGGGGCAGCTCCTCATTGCGGAATGGGAATTGGCTTTCAGTGGCTGCTCACAGCAAAGGACTTCAAACAGTTGCTGCAGCAGGATTTGGCTTATACAAGTAGAAGAAAACAACTAATTCACTGAGATCGTCTGTGCTTTGGTTTTGATTTTTGAAAACATAAATTGCCCATTACATTGAGTACAGAATTTCAGTGTGTTTTCTCACATTGTGAAAATGTGTGGTGTGAAGGAAGTCCTGGCTCTGGCCACACACTCCAGATTCCAGTGAGGCCTTGAGGAGAAACTATTCAGTAATAGACACAATAATAGTTACCTTGCCAAACCTAGTTAGCAGGCCCCTCACTGTAGTTCCAAAATAATAAATGTTTTCTTCAAGTTTCTTGCCACTCTCCTATAAAATAAAACAGAAAATACAACCATTTGAGTGGTTTTTTAAGTGGAAAAAACAGTACACCCCCCTCCCTTTAAACAGGACAATAGATTTTCTTTTGGTCTTTTTTTAGCAGTCAGCCAATTTGCTTCTGAAAGACACACAAGGCACTATTCCTCCTCTATAAAACATGCATTAAAATTTGCCAGATTTTACTTTCAGTAACTTTTCAGTTTAGGCTTATACTTACAAAAATAACTAACAGAACACCCCAGGAAAAACATACCTTATCTTTTTGCTATTAACAGAACAATCATTCTGGGTCATAAAAATGCTTTATTACGTGATTAAGCAAGTATGTGTATATATAGTTCACAGGAATTCTTACCTGAAACTGTGTTAGACAGGAAGAAACCCTTGTTTTGTGTCAGACCTTACTATGAAGGGCATACAAACAGACTTTTATACAAATTACTAACATGGATCTCTGCCTGGGTTTGATCTAAATCCAGACTGAGAGCAGCCTTCATTCTCCCTGTATCCTATAATGATAGCTACAACTGACCTCTTACCCTGGAATGTGTTACACTGTAAATCCCACTGCTCCTGAGCACACAGTTTGTTTTGCCAAGCCAGGAGATGAGGCTCAGAGAAACAGCAAAGGAAAGCAAAGCTGAGGAGGAGGAGCCCTGGCTCTGCCTCACCTGCAGGCTGGGATGCACCACTCCAGCATCCCCAACGAGCCCCAGATCCACCTTCCGGCCCATCATGTCTCGTATTCTGTTCACAAACTCCCCCAGGGCCACTCCCACGTTGCCTTTCTTGATTTCTCTGGAATGTTGGGGAAACCACAGCTGAGAAGCAAATTCCAGGAGGTTCAGACATAACCACTTGAAACTCTAAATGCTTTAGCAGAACACCTGCAGTTTGTCTGGGAATCACCAAATGATGCAGTTTACTCTGAAGTCTGGAGAACAATTATGGAGCCTTAAAAGTCACCAGCTCCTCTCCAACACCCTCACAAGGAATTCCAGGGACCAGGTACTCAATATGCACAATACAGCTGTTGTACCAACACAGCTGTGTTCAGATTTAACATTTGCATTGCTGGTCTTGGAAGAAGACTTTTACACCAGCTGTAATTCTAAGATAAGATGCATTAAAGGCCAAGATTCCTAAATCAATGAACCATCCAATTAAAAAGACAAAAAGAGACTCCTGTTAACTACCTTTTACAGGCAATACATTGAAAATACTGCAGTTTTTCCTAGAGTTTTCCCCTCTTATCTACAAAGTTATCAGATTCTGATTAATTTAATAAAAACTATGAACAATAAATAACATACTTAATTTTGTCAGTTAAGATTTTGCCTGCATGTTGCATACCCGTCAGTGCAATATACAGTCGCAGGATCTCATTTGTTCCCTGCAAAAAACAGGACAGAAAGGGAAGTCAGTACCAAGCACAAAGTATTTTTAGGATTTCAAGAACCCCAGATATGCTGTGATAATATTTTCTGAACTTTTTCTTTTCCTAAAACTGCTTTCAGTGTCTATATAACTTGTAGTTTGCCATGGAATGTTCTAAAATGCATCATGGAAGATGATCAGCACCTGTAAGGAAAACACACCTGAGCCAGAAGCTGCCCCCAGGTGAGGTTGCCTGGGGCAGAAACAGGAGTTGGGGAGGCAGAACAACAAGCACCAATGGCTAAACGGTCTATTTTTATTAAAGTCTATGGATCATTTTGCAGACAGGTTCTTTAGGCAGCTATAAAGTTGATAATATTGAGTGCTTTCCAAGCACCTTTCCATTGTTCCAGTTTTACAAGATGACTCTCCCTCCACCCCTAAAAGTTTGCTGTCTTTTGCTTTACCTCAATTTTAATTCTGATTTCATGTAGCTGTGCAGAAGTTGAGCCCCTCATTATTAAACATACAAATGCATCACAATGAAAAAGTAACCAGACTAAATGCATTTTGAGTGAAAAAAGTTGTGCATTGTTCCACTGAAGGAACATTTAAATAGTTGTAGAAGAGCTCCAAATGAGCTGGATTGAAGGAGTTCCAATGATGGAATGGTTTGTTTTTTAAACAAGGCTTCCTATAATTATCCAAAAGGTCTTCTCTGCTTCAGCCAGTCCAGGACATGCTCCTTATGTGTGGTTTTAGGTGTTCCTGTCTGGAATGTCTGCCAGACTCATGGACACCCAGCCCTGCAGGGAGCAGGACAGGGACCTGACAGGCTGGTTTGGTTTGTCCTTCCATCTCCAAACACAGGGGAAGGAGCACCTGCCCCTCAGGGGACTGAGGCGACTGCCATGCACTGAGCTCAGATGGAGAATGTGCATGACTTGGCAGTTGAGATCTTTGCTGTCCTGGCACCAGGGTGTAAACAATCATTCCCACACAGCCCACCAAGAGAAATCAGCCTGGCAGTCTGACTCAGATGTGCAGATGATGGTCACGGGCAATCCAGCCTGGAAACAGAATAAACTTCACAGCCACCTCTTTTTTTAAGTAAGTGCCCATCAATAACTTAATTAAACTTCTAAATTAATCTTTTATGAGTTTCCCTACTTCACTTCTGAGAAGCACACAAGAAGAAAGGTTACTCCAGCCTAGGCAGCAACAGAGCAGCTCAGCCACAAAAAACCCCAAAAAATCCTAGTAGAAACACATCTTACCAAATCCTTTTGCTTACACTAGAACAGATGAAGCAGCAAAAAGGTTCCAAAATATGCTTGATACAAAGCATCCTTCTGAGGCTCCTGCTCAGGCAGTTGCAGTGTTCTGATTTCACTGTGAGTTCCTGTGCAGTTACAGCTATTTACTGACCAGAGACTCAGGAGTTACTCTGGTCAACCAGAAGAGTTTTAGGCTTTTATGCTAATTTAGAATCCTTTAGTCTGTTCAAAGAAACAACTGCCCAAGCTTTAAATTGGGGTGTTTTTTTCTCATGACAGTGTATGTAAAGAAGCTGTGTATTTTATTAAATCATCCAGCCAGTCTCCAAATATTTAAGAAACTGTAAATACCCTACCAATGTGTACATATCACTGTGTATATATATATCACCAGTTTGCTCTTTCCAGAGGCAAAGCTGGTGCCAGTCCCTGCTGTAACTCATACTTTGGGGTTAGTACATAAAAGCCATCACAGCTTATTGTATTGCAGGAAACTACTCTCCATATCCCCAAGGTGAGCAAGGTTAGTTCTGCAGTCTTACTCTGCTACAGGTTTTGCAGATAACGGAATGATGGCTGGTCAGGTTTACAGGCGGGAGCGTGAAGTGCAGTTCACAGCAGCACTGGCACTGGGTACTCGCCTCAAAGATGAGCAGTATCCTGGTGTCCCTGAGGTAACGCTCGTAGGGATAATCCTTCATATAGCCAAGGCCTCCAAGGATCTGCAGAGCTTCACTCACACATGCCCAGGCACCTTCAGAGCTGAACACCTGCCAGGGAACAGGACTTGAACCAACCAGGAAATACAGAAATCAGCAGCAATACAGGATGCACTTCTCTGGGGGTGCATTTACATGACACTGCCGTAGTATTTTCTACTGCTGTTAGACCAGTCCTGTTAACTTGCCTGAAATAGCAGCCCTGTGGGGTGTAAACTTTGGTTAAACTCAGTGCCCTTGCAATCCACAAAGAAGTCTCTAAAAGGACATATTCTGGGGAGAGGGGCAGCCACACACTGGCAGAAGAGCTGCAGGTGGTTGGCTGGAGCCTCTCACGCTGCCCAGGTTCACCAGAACACAGGATTTCTGCAGTGACGACACTGCAAGGGACCATCAGTGGGGCTGAAAATGAGGCAGGGAGCCCTGGGCAGGGACACAGCAGCACACAGGGCCTGGCTCTCCCTTAGGATTGATGCTGCAGCCAGTTCTCAGGTAAAGCTGGGACAGGAGC
Organism: Platyrinchus mystaceus; assembly: GCA_035041135.1. Taxonomy (NCBI): domain Eukaryota; kingdom Metazoa; phylum Chordata; class Aves; order Passeriformes; family Tyrannidae; genus Platyrinchus; species Platyrinchus mystaceus. Next base: position 19,411,328 of record JAWWLV010000024.1, read on the forward strand.
CCTTGGCCAGGCTGGCTGTGGAACTGCGACCAAGTGTCTTTGTGCTCTTGTGAGGCCTCACCAGAGGCTCAGGAGGGTCATGACATTCCCAACCTGTGTCTGCAGTTTGTATTTTGCATGGTGACAAAAGTCTGAGGTAATTAATGGTATGTGGACTAGAGAGAAGAGGAATGTTTATTTGTTCATCTGGCTTAGGATTTTCTATCATTTGTCTAAATGCAGCCCCTGAGCCTTTGAGCACTTTGGAACATAGACTGAAACACAGGAGTCCTTCACTGAATTTCCTGTATCCTCACCTTGACCATGGCTGCCTCCACGGAGCAGTCTGGGAAGCCTGGCCTGTCCATCATCCCTGCAGTGAGGTAAGCCATACTCTCCATTACATATGCTTTCACAGCCATTAAACAAAACTTCTCCTGTCAAACAGCAATGTGAGGAATCACACAGAAATTCAGCTGCAAAATCCCACAGTCAAGTCTCCAACTTAAAAACACAATTGCAGTTGCCACATGTTTATTATCAAACACTAATCAATAAAAAGTTCTACTGCATAACAAGAATGAACAATAAAAAAATAAGTATCTTTATTCGTTTGTCATTCTACACATTTAAAAGATCATCTGTCTACGTTTCCACAAATCTAAGACTTCTAGCAAATTCTTTAAACCAGTCTGCCAAGACACCCCCAACGTAATCTGTGTCCTTGCACTCAGTCAATACAAGCAACAGAGGTTTAGGGGTTTCATTTTTTATTACCTGAATTAATCCAAATTGGCTGAGTCTCTTATTGAACTGTTTCCTGGTACAAGCATACTCTGATGTCATTTCTTAAAAAAAAAAAAAAAGAACAAATCCATCTCAGAACAGCAGAACTAGAACTGTGACAGACCATGGTGCCCTTCCCCATGGTGACACCTCAGTCTACAACCAGTAACCCCCACTTTGGGAAAAACACCCTCAGTGATGGTGTTGATCCAGTCTGGGACCAGCCTGTCAACAGCTTCTGAACCTGAGCCTGAGGTGTGAGCCTGTGCTCTTAGAGAAGGAATCAATTTTGGGGCTAATCTATTACTATTTTGGCTCATTATTGGCAGTTTTATTCCTTATTACTGTGCCTAGCCTTGAGCCAGTTATTCAAGTGCAGGTTCTGTGTGAGATTACACCTTCTGAAAGCAGTAGTATAGAGGCTTTCCTCTTAGGAAGAACATTTTACCTCAGAAAAATTCAACAGAGTAAATAACCTTCCACTGTGTGAACTGAAAAAATCTTTAGTGTAAAGCCTCTGTAAACAGGCTTTTAATAACCATTTAAGACAAATATTTTAGTGCTTTAAAGATGTCAAAGCATGTTATGACTGACAATGCAGCAGTACTGTGATCCAGACTCATGCTCCCACCCTGCATTCTCTCCCTCAGGCAGATGAGTTCCTGCCTGGCACTCAACACTCCAGAGCACCCAGCTCACCCACCTATCAGTTTTTTAATCATTCCAGCAGATGCACTGCCCATGCTGAATCTTCCACTGTTTAGGATATTCATGGCAACCTGGGAAGACAATGAATGGGGTTTAGGCAACATTTTCCGTAGATCACAATGGTTCCTGCTGTCCTGCTTCATGCTTTAGTGCTTCCCTGCATTTCATTCCTCACTGGAACACACTTCCTGTCCTGGGACACCTGCCCTCACAAGAGCCAGCACAGCATTCCAGGGAAAACACTTCAAAACTGGGCTTTTACTGTCACTCACTACATCAAATTTTGTATTTGAAACAGTTTCAGAGACTGATGATCCAGTGACCTGGAAATAATCTCTATTCAAAGTACATGAAGGTAAAATGTAAATAAAAATGTCTTTATCTGCAGCTAGATAAACAACATTCCAACTAGACAGCACTGCTCTGGTTTATCAAAAAAAGAAGAAAACCACAATATTGTTTGATTATATTATTTATAAAATCCCCTGCAGTTGACCTGCAATGGATGATCTCTGCTTCAGATTCCTTCCAGCA
>JAWWLV010000024.1:19413434-19425174 GCA_035041135.1 Platyrinchus mystaceus
TCAGCCATCAGCGAGCCTGTAGCAAGCGTGGGTAGAGCCCTTCTCAAATCTTCGTTCGCGAAGCCTAGCCATGATGATGATCTGCAGCTAGATAAACAACATTCCAACTAGACAGCACTGCTCTGGTTTATCAAAAAAAGAAGAAAACCACAATACTGTTTGATTATATTATTTATAAAATCCCCTGCAGTTGACCTGCAATGGATGATCTCTGCTTCAGATTCCTTCCAGCAACATACCACAGAAGGGAACAAGAATGAAAGGTATTAGAAGTGAAACACAGATCAATAATGGACAAAACCAGATTTTGGAGTATAGTGTTATTGTTTCTTAGCAAGAGAAACATGGGTGACTCAGGCCAAAAGACTTAACAAAGAAGTTATTGTTCCTACATTTTAACTTGTAGATCTTTAACTAGATCTCAAGAGGAAAACACCTGTTTGCCAGGACCTGGTGGCAGGAAGAACAGGCAGTGCTGGGGCAGCTGATCAGGGAACTCCTGCCCTTGTTTCCTTGTGCAATAATCCAACCCTAGAAAACCACCTGACAGCCAGGGGACCTTGGACAGGACCTGGGCTTTCCTGGAACCATTGCCTGTTACACTCATTTCTCACTCTCCCTTTCCACACAGTCCACAGTTCTGGCTGTAGGAAACAGCAGGTGACACTCCCTGATTCAGCTCAGGCTGCAAAGTCTCTCCCTTTTCTGAAGGGAACATTATACCATGAGAAGCAATCAACCCCCCCCCAAAGAGCAGAACCAGCCTCTCTAACTGCACTGAGATACACAGAGATTGAGATGGCAGTGAAACCCATTTACACAGAGCACAGCAGCTGGAGGAGTCTCTCCTCAGGACCCCTCAGTGTGGCAGTGTGAGCACTGCCCACAGGGAAACTGCAGTACAGGGGACAAAACCAGTCCCCTCCATGCTTTTAAAAACCATCAGTCATTACTGTCCACTGCTTACCTTAAATCCTCCTCCAACTTCTCCAATCACATTCTCTACAGGCACTTTGGTGTTTTCAAAATGTACTTCACAGGCTGAAACACATAATTAGCAGCTGTTCAAGGATGACACAGAAATATTTAAAAGACATTCAGGAACATAAGTCACTATTTGTCACAAGAAATGAAGGTTTCCTAATGCATTGTTTATGACAGAATTACACATGCTTTGCCAGGGAAGTGAGAATTTGGGAAAAGGCTGTTGACATCAATGACTGATGTAAAACATTAAAAATGTAATTAATGTACATTGTGTAAACACAGAACTACAGTTGCCTTTATTTTGCCTCAGTTCTGAGGAACTGATCCAGGAGACAAGTCCAGGAGACAGATGGTGAAAAGCTGTAATCATTAGTAAGCTTAAGAAGAGCTGAAGAAGTCTTACTTCTAGATTAAAGCTATTGGCTACTGAATCTCCTGAGTGATTTCTTTCACTGCCAAGTGGGGAAACCTGCACAATATGGATTTCTTATTTCAGATCCTGCATTAGGAAGGGCTTATAGGAAAAGCCAGATAAAGAAACACGAAACTAACACTGTTATATGGAACAGATACTGATCTGCCTCTGAATTCAGGTGAACTAAACAACATAAAACATTGAAATATTAAACCCATTTCTGTTAGCAACTCTAAGTGATTCTTACTATTGGAGCCTCGAATGCCCAGCTTATCCTCAGGCTTCCCATGGGTGACTCCCCCAAAATCCCGCTCCACGATGAAAGCAGTGATTTTGTCTTTCTTCTGCCCATCTTTATCCACAACCTCTGTCCTGGCAAACACTGTGAAAATACTTGCAAGGCCACCATTGGATATCCAGACCTGTTTTAAGAGAGGAAAGAGGTGTAAGAAATACATTTGTTCTGGTTTTGTGAGCACTGTTCTGAAGGGTTTTGTAACAGACTGGGCAGAGAACAGAGTGGTGAAAAATTGCTGCTTCTTCCCTTAAATTCTAATGAGTGTCTGCTACTAGCTTTGCCTCTTGTGAACAGGTTTCCAAGGAGAGCTTAGCACAGGTGGTAAATTCAGAGCAGCTATAAAGCCAGGATGTAACATCAGTATGAAATGAACTAAAATCTACAGTGCATTTCCACAAAGCTTGGATGTCCCGCTGCTTGCAGTATATGAGGGAGACAAGGGAAGGCAGATTGTAGAAACCCTGTGCCCAAAAATTTAACTCTGATGAGAAATTCTCTGATCAGGCCACATTTCTATACAGCCTCTCCCACAGGGTGGGTCTCTTCATTTCACAAATACATCAACAACTACAGATCAAGTCTGCAGTGTATCCCATACTGCAGCCAGTACATCCCTACATTTCTTATTTTCTTATACTGTATTTTCCCATTGTTTCTTTTAGCAGAACTGTTCCAAGCAGCCCCATTTCCAACTAAATGTCAAGTTTTCTTTTACAAACACCTACAAAATCTGAAGAATGAAGAGAGAGGAAAACACGAGTTTAAGTTTGGTTTTGCCTATGCTGTCACAGAAGGGGCTAACTAACTAACTAACTAACTAACTAACTAACTAACCAACACCTCTGAAGCTGAACCCACAAGCTGGTGACAGAGAAGGAACTTAAGAATGGCTTTCTACTTTCCTACCAAGAATTTAGGGCAGTTATTCCCTAACAGTGCTCTTCTAGTCTCTTTGGCCCTAAACCAACATGGGGTGTCTTTTTGACACGGTCATTCTTCACCAGCTTGGAAACCTCCCAGTTCAAGGCAGCTGCCACACCAGCTTCTTACTTAGCCAGACTGATGGCAAAGCTGCAAAGGACACTGACACTTGCTGTGCACTTGAAACAAAAGCCTGTCCTATTTCCAGCCTGGCAGAGGGTACCTTGGAGCCATTTAACAGGAAGTATTTCCCATCTTCACTGAGGGTTGCTCTGGTCTGGATGGATGCAGCATCACTCCCACTGAAAAACAAACAAGTTATTAATGTTTAAAGAAATAAACATGTTTTTAAAAACAAAACTCCCCTCTTCACATCCTTCAAACAGGAGGGTTTACAGTTCTGTTAAACAGCAGTATATAAATATAAGTTTTTAACTAACAATGAAGCTCACTCGATTCAACAGCTCCAAAAGTTACCTGAGGGGACATCTCTGCTCGTTACCATGTACGTTATCACGCTTCTGACCTGACCAGGGTGTTCAGAATGCCACATGAACAGCTCTTTTTGAGCTGCATGTCAAGCTGTGTGGACACACAGTGAAACTATCACACTAAAACACAGCAAGTTTAACAAGTCTGAGTTATTCCTCAAAAATTCACACCCTGGTTTTATATCCCAGGTAAAAAAAAGGTCAAAAGAAATAAAAAATAAATGTGTGACAGTCTCTATCAAAGAGCACTTGGGCACACAAAATACTTTCTACAGGAGCAAAATCAGCAACTAAATTACAACAATGCAATCAGAAGTTTACACTCTGTGATTAAGTTCACACTCTTTCTTGCATTACCACCTTACTCCATAACTTAACAAGCAGCTCAATCTCCCCCTTGAAAGAAGTTTCCTTCTCCACAAATGAAAATGCCACAAGGGCTCACTTGGGGTGTTCAGCTGCAGACAAGTGTGAAATTCTCAGAACAGCCAGAGCTCAGCTGGTATTTTAATAGGATTAGATTGCTAAAGTTCAGTTCTAAAGATGATTGGTCTGTGCACTAGAACTGAGATCTCTAAGAAGACTGAAGCTAAAGTTACTAAGACCAGCAATCTTTTTAAATAACACTGGGGTAGGAAAGATGTCAGAAGAATTCCAGAACATGGCTGGCCCTTGTTTTTCTCCCGTGTTTACTTATGAGTCCCTTCAATGGATCATCTGATTAAAATATCTGCACTAGTTTAACTTTCCCCTGCAAGTGGGTCAGCTCTTAGAGGGTCACAGCCCAGCTTAGGACCCTTGAATAAAACCATCCCTGAGGTCTGGGAGCAACATGAAAATCAGCAATTAATCACACACTGACTGCAACCACTTGAGACAAGTTCAGGGAAGTTTCAGGCTGCAGTTTGCATGGACAGGCAAGATTCAACTTCAAACTCAGCTGGTCTCAGTCCTTCCAGCAGTTTCCTTTACAGGCTCCCTGTGTGCCTTCCACAGAACTGACCCTCTTCTGCACTAACAGAGTTTGCAACACTAGTGACAGTCACTGAGTAACTGTAACAAATAACCTTATCTTTGAAAAGCTGTTGCCACAAAGATCCCTCTTCTAACCTCTAAGTAACACCCAAAATTCTTCCCATTATTTTTGTATCTCCTTGAATATAGGTTTTTATACTTTTGAACAAGAACTGAAAGCATCCTAGAACAGTCACAGCACATTATTTCTGACATAGCATGAAGTATCCTTTCAATTCATATTTAGTAACTCCAGAAATGAAGTAAATGACACCTGGGATGGGAACAACAACAGTTATTAGGGGTTCCATGGAAACTGTCACTAGTAGCACGTTGGGGAAGGACTAATTAAATGGTCAGAAGTGTACCTTTAAAAACTAAAAATAAAACCCCTCTCTGTACACTGCAGCCACAGGCCCCAAATAATAAAGACTTGATGTATTAATGAAGCTGCCAATCAGAGCCCCCCTGTGGTGCTGTGGGCAGTGTGGTGGAGCCCAGGCCGTACCTGCCGGGCTCGGTGAGGCAGAAGGCTGCGATGTGCTCCCCCGACGCCAGCCTGGGCAGGTACTTGGCCTTCTGCTCCTCAGTGCCAGCAATGAGGATTCCCTGCACAAAGAACCAGCACAAAACTGCTCAGCATCAACCTCTGCAAAAAGACATGAAGCTGACCAGCTTCACCAAGTTCAGAAAGCTTTACTTGCACATTTTATGGCATAGCAAGAGACAGTTTAAGAAACAAGGGACTTCATTACTTATCAGACACTAAAGTATTTCAAATTAGCATTGTCTGCTCAATTCCATGAGGAATTTTTTTCATGAACTTACTGCTCTTTCAAGCTTCAGACTACCATCCATCCACCAGGAAAAGGCTGTATTATACAGAAAACAAAAATTCACATGCTTGCTCATGGGTGAGTTTTCTTCTCTAAGCTTCCCAATCTGCAGTCTCATCCAGCTAGACAAAATTCACCCTTGTGAACTCTCTGCATGGCTGATACTGCTCTCCATAATGTTACCCCTATGATATTTTATTTATTTCAATATTTATTCTAGCTACATTCATCCAGTTTGCTCAATTAAAAAAACTTGGGATATTTGGAGTATTTTTTCTAAAAATTACTAGCTCTGTGTTTCCTGAACTAGTAATTTTCTTGTTCAGTCTTTCTGCTGCGTGAGAGCCACTGGCAGAGGGTGCGGGGGACACCAACAACCTGACTGATGCTTCACTGGTGATTCTGATTTGTAATGCCCACACCGCACATTTTCCATGCCAGCTGTGCAGAACTCCTGAAGCTAACAGAGCAGCATTACCTTCAGCCCAATAGCCTGATGTGCTGCCAGAGTGACTGCAATGGATCCATCCAGGGAAGTGATCTCTCCCAGCCGGGCATACATGGTGTTTGACAGGCCCAGGCCACCTGCAACAAGGACCACTGTTTATTTGAAGGAGATATAACTTGCCCCTTCCCCCAAAAAAAATCCCTTCCCAGTACAGAAACATCAGGAATGTAACACTGTTAACTGGAGAGAAACAAAACTGAATAGACACAAAACAGCTTCCAAGCAGACTTCCAAACTGGTACTAGACAAGGGTAAAATTTATCACTTCAAAAATGTCTTAAATAAAAAAACGTGAATATACCAAGAAACAAACCTGACACCAGCACATGCTTCTTGGAGGAAGTAGCATAAATCAAAGCTGTACTTTTCTGAGTCTAATGTTCAACAGTTTTATGCTGTCAGGACCAGAAGTCCTGCACACTGTCATTTAAGATAATTTTATGAGAATAAAATTAGTGAGGTGATTTAAAAATTAGAGGTGATTTAAAAATTTAATCTAATCAAGATAATAATCTTTTGTCCAGGATAATAATCTTCTGCCTGGGATGGTGGTGTGAGCCAGGGTAACACGTTCCCTATTTCTGCAGATGTCTCAAGAGCCCTGCTGGTGTATGTACACTGAATAAACGCAGGAACAGTCCCCTGATACCACTGACTCACATCACTGCCTCGGACACCCTGCCCTCACATGGATTAAGAGCACCCTTACATGGATTAAATCTCACACTCCCCCTGTCTTCTGTCTTCCCCTCTGACTTCTTTTCCCCTTTCCAAGCAGTGCTGGGCTCAGGATTCAGCCTGGAGACTCCCGATGATATGCACAGTAGTAACTCCAGTGATGCCCATGGTAGAGCCAATACTCCATGATCTACATGGACTTGTTTTCCCCATTAAATTTCTGTACTTTAGTGCTTCTGGCAAAGAGGCCACATTTACAAACCATGATGAAAACCACCGTGCAGTGCATAAAGCCCTGATTGTTTTGATTGAAAGGTTTTATGACAAGGCCCCCACCAAAAGTAAATCATGTTTAACCTACAAAAAATGGGGAACAACCTCATCAGAAGTATATTATTTATGGTGCAGATTAAAGGAGCTTGCTTAAGCTGCTTTCCACCTTCTAGTCTGATCCAGCATTTAAGTTTACAACACCACAGGCCTGTGATTTTCCACAAGTGTGATGAGTGGGTTGCAATTTTGCAAACTGGAAGCTAAGAGAATATTATTTCATAAGCATCAAAACAACAAGAACATGTTATTAAATTAAAGTATGACTTCAAAGTTAAATACATTGTCTTTGAGAGTCTTTAAAAAAATAGAGTGGGAAACTTATTTCTAGTTAATCAATAGTAAGTTACACTTCCAATGTCATGGTGGTTCCCAGTGCTCTGCTTTGAGCTCTGTCCTTTGTTCTCTGCCTCCAACACCCCCTCTCCATGGACAGGAACCTCCTGCCTTCTTTCAATACATTTCTTAACTCCTAAACACCTCTCTCTTCCCACCTGGGTTAAGGTGCTCTGTCCAGATCCTTCTCCTCCCAAGACATCATCCTGAAGAACAAACCTTGAAAGAGCTGGTAAGCTTCTTCTCTACCTCCCCCTCACACCACCCTGCCTAGTTCTGAACACACATGAAAAACAGTGTGAAAAACATTTTTAATGAATTTCAAAAGCATTAGTTAACAATCAATTAACCAGAGACCACACCATGTTACAGTACGTGCCACTTGTCCAATATACTTTAATGACTTTGTATATAAAGATTTAAGCTGAAACCAGTGCAGCACAGCAACACTAGTTATACTGCCTAATAAGATAACAAAATGCTACAAAAAATAACAGTATTACTTTAATACCAAATGCTGAAGAATGTCTCCAGCTTTATACAGAATTATTGTAAACACTGAAAAAAATATTTTGTTTCATGCCATTCTGTTCAAAAATGAGGTATTTTCCACAGTAAAATTGTCTTTCTCCGAGCTTTCTCCTCAACATCCCCTTGCAATATTCTCATTTCTTTATAAATTTCAGGGAAAAGACTAGTTTCAATGCCAATTTTTAACTTAGGTGTAAAAATAAGATCAAAATTTTCTTGAAAACTCCTTTGCAAGTGTAAGAGTCAGCCCAGTGAGGAACTAATGTCTCTGATGTCAATTGGCACCACAATGGCCTTTAGGACATGAACTGTTCAGTATTGCACAGGAAAGATTTCATCCAAAAGCCACCCTTTTAGTAAACAGACATTATATTTTTAAATTTCCAAGTGCTCCAGCACATTCCTATCTGCCAGTGACAGCTCTGATAGGTCACTTCCACGAGACACTGCACTTGGTACCCAGCACAATTTTAGGAACCATCAGCAAGAACAAGTCTTCCAGAATGTCGAGTTTCTCTATTGCATCCAAAAAAAAAAAAAAAAGATCCAAAAGGAAAATGCTCTGCCAAGAGGAATTTACACCAGCCAAAATTAGTTATGGCACCCAAGGGAAGGGCACACAGAGCTCCTCACACAGCCACCAGACATTCCTTTATTAACCAGGGGGGAAGCCCCAGCTCCCTGTTCAGCCAAGACCACACATGGAACAGCACAGACACATTTTGCAATGCACCACTAAATACAGACTAACTCCTGGGTTATCGTTTTTGTGACCATGGACTCACCATATTCCTCTGGGATCTGCATGCCAAAGAGACCCAAGTCCTTCAGCCCTTTCAAAGTTTCAGGTGGGATTTTGGCATCTTGATCGATCTTCTTCGAGTCCACTGCAAATGCAGAAGGTTTTACCATTTCAGACTGTGTTTCTCAGTGACACAAACCTGTGAGACTGCCCAGGCCCCTGGCAGGGCATGTCCTGAGTCAGCAGCAGAGGGACCTCACACCTGTCATCAGCCTGAGAGTCCAGAGCTGAAGAACTGAGCCAACTCCCCACATTCTCCCTGCTGGAATTCTCCTCCAGTCTTCTGAAGGAACTTTAGAGAAGACACAGCGCTCGTGACAGACGGAGACAGATTTCTCATCCCCAGCTCCACCAGAATTCCTCCTTCTAGCTTCAACCCGAGCTTACTGACTGTCCTGTTTGCCCTCACAACATATGCAGGAAAAGGACTTGGAAGTGGGAAAAATCTGGGGTTTATTTCGTTTTCTCAATCATTTCTGTATGTACAGGTTGTATGTGTGCATGTCAGCAGATTCCAAGACTGGAATAAGCAAAGGATTCCCAGGATTTTCTACCTGAACTATGGCTAAGTCATGAGGGAAAAAAAATGAGTTAATTACAAAATCTGGTTCTTAGGAGTCATTCCAATTCCTGGGGGATTAAAAGAGCTGTTCTGTACTGTGGCAGTGAAAATAAACAGGAGTCATGTTAAGCAGCTCAGGAGGGCTGTGAGCTGCAGCAGAGGGAACACAGCCACCTTTCCAAAAAATACACGAGATGTAACTCTGCAAAAGCAATGGAGCTTCTTCCTAAAGAAACCTACATTCACCCCAGGGAAAGGGTGCTGGAACTTCTGTGTGAACACAGCAGGGAGAGGCAACCAGACATTCTGATCTTCTTCTGACAGAAGTTATTCAGAAAGAAAACTCTTCAAACAACCCTTTTTGCTTTCCATGTTAATTTTTTAGCTCCATTGCACCAGATCCTTATTTGTGCAGTGTCCTCAGCTGTTCCAGGGAGAGGGCTGTGGTGTCAGGACATTGTCAGGTTTCCAGTGACTCTGCTGAGATGAGTTTCCTTTCCCAGTGCCAATCCCACCAAGCTTCTGTTCAGGGCTGCCCTACTGACCTACTTTAACCACACCCCTAAGTTACCCGGAATCACTAAACAGAAATAGTTGGGAATTCAAAGGTGAGCAATTTCTACCTGCAGTTAAGATTCTACAGTTTGCCATTTTTATTCCTCCCTTAAACAGCAGGTTTTTTACTCCATAACTTAAATTTCCCCAACAGAGCGAAGAAATAAAAAGTGTAATTTGAATAAATTCTTTATTTACTGCCAGTAAGCAACAATATAATTTCACAGTTAAAATGACCTGTACCTCCCAAATTGTGATCTGTGACAATCACTACTTCTCCAAACTCCTGCAGTGTTTGGAAACAGACCTGGCATCTTTGTCAGTGGGAAGGCTGAGACAATAGTGTTTAACTGCCTCAAAAACTGCTGTCTGGAAAAACCAATTTTGTACAATTGTTCTGGAATTGGCTTATCTATTGCAGCACTAATGGAAGGAACACCCTGCAGCCCTATCTGGAATGCACACAGCTAATAAGACCTTTCCTAAATAGAATCATTACTTCAATGCTGAAAAAACATGAATGCTTTTGATTTTTCATAGCTTCCCAATGAGTCATCATTTATTAATATCTCTTCTGAATTTTGCTACAACCATTCTTAGCAGAGTAAAGACATTTGAAAGTTTCAGGGAAAAAAAATCACAACATGTGAAGTGGTAAAAAGCGCAATTCTACTGAGCTAAAACCAATTTCAAATCCTACCTCTATCCCAAAATTCTTTTACTTCCTGCTTATTTTTTTGGTTGGGAGATTTATGTCTTCTAGTCAGCATCCCAATACTCCACAAAAAAATTCATCAATGGACATGCTACAGAACCAGCAGCACTACATGACTAGCAATAAATGCAGGAAATGACTTAAGGATTTACAGTGTAAAAATAATTATTCAACTGCTACAGTTGAATAATTTTGAACTCAGTAAATCACTTGCAGGAATAAAAAACTAATAATATACCTTCTTCATTGAAGAATTTTTCAACAGGTCCAACAAACTGGTTGATCTCTGCCAGTTCTTCATTGGTGATTTCTGGATAAGGGAAAACTTCTTTCTAAAGTAGGGGACAATTATTTTAGATTTTTTTAATACATGAATCACACATTTGATATAAAAATTCAAGAACATATGCCTTTCAAATTCTAGACTAAAAGCTGTGAAAATTAAGAATTGTGGAAAATATTCTGAAACAGGAACAGCCTTATCTGATAAGGCTGAACAACAGGAACATTAGGGAGAAATAAAGAGCTTTCCAAGAACTATGAGAACATAAAAATCCTTCATCAACCATGAATTTTATCAGTGTAATACCACTTTGGGATTTAAAAAAAATTAGCTAATTTTAATTTGTATCAGAATCAATGTAGTGTTGCAATGTTTTCAAAGCTCAACCCATACCAAAACCGCCCCTTGGAAACACCCAGCACATTGCACTTGTTTGATGGCACAAGGACAGAGGTTAATGAGCTCCATCCCTCCTTATCATCACCTTGGTATTCTGATCATAAACTGGAAGCAGTATGACCTGACAGGTTTGAATAAAGAAAAAAATCCAAGCAGCTAACACAGGAAGTGGGAGACTACATGAGAAGCACACTTCTAATTTTTACTGTCTTTACCCTTTTAAACAGAGCCCACGCAAATCTGGTCATGAGAGCCTGAGGAATAATATCAGCTTCAAACATTCAGGAGCTAGTAAATGCTGGAGTTTTTCAGAAAACTGGTCTATTGAAATCTGAGAGGAAAAAGCCAGATATATATGAACAGGGGTTTAACATGATGGAGCCTGACTGCTGCCTGTCATAACACTTCACCTGATCAGGTCTGTTGTGGGAGACTTGTTCAACTAATTTCAGGGGATTTGAGTTACTGCTTCTGAGATATTGTTTCTTTCAATTTATTTCTCCCTGTAATCTCTGATAAATGTAAACCCTGGATTAACAAATTCTGGTTGATACAGTGTTCTGTCTCAAATTTCTCCAGTGGCATCTCAAGACACAACAAGAATTTCAACCTTTCCTATAAAAAATGTAGGCAGAAGTTTACAGAGCATAAACTGCCACAGTTTTGTGAAATGCCCAGGGTACACCCACCTGTGTTGCCAAAGGGAATTTCCTAAGCTTGCAAGAACAGGCAACTGTGGTTTAAGGCAACTCTTCATGTGCTGGTTGCTGGGAACATTTAGAACGCCATGGTGCATTTTGTGTGCACAGGTCACTGCAGTTAACCCAGCTCCAGTGGGGGCCAAGGGAAGCCCTGAGAGCAAACAGGCCTGTGCTGCACTGGGGAGCAGTGCAGGAAAGGCAGGTTCTGCCTGAGCAACCTGATCTCCCTCTGTGACAAGGTGAGCAGCTCAGGGGGTGATGGAAAGGCTTTGGATGTGAACCTGGATGCAGGAAAGCCTTCGACACCCCCAGCATTCTCCTGGAGACACTGGCTGCTCGTGGCCTGGATGGGTCACTGGGCTCACAACTGACTGCTGG
>JAWWLV010000024.1:19427174-19442278 GCA_035041135.1 Platyrinchus mystaceus
GCAGAGGGGCTGGGAAGCTGGAAAAGGCCCTGGGGGTGCTGGTGACAGCGGCTGGACGTGATCCCACGTGTGCCCAGCGGCAGTGCCCGCCCCCGGCGCTGCCGGTCGGTGAGGGGGCACCGCCACCCCGAGCCCCGCCGTGTCCCCCCGGCCCCCGCCCGGCCCCGGCGGTCTCACCTTGCTGAGGGTGCCCAGGAAGAGCTCCTTGGCGAAGGCGGCCCTGGGCGCGGCCGTGCGCAGGTGGCGGGCGGCGGGCCCGGCCCGGGCGGCGCGCAGGGCCCGCAGCAGCAGCGCAGCCATGGCGAGCTCGGCGCTCCCTCACGGCGCGGCCGTGACGGCACCGCTCCGCGCCGGGGCCGCCCTCAGCCCTCCTTCCCTCGGCCCGCCCTCAGCCCGCCCCGGACCTGGCCGAGCCGCCGCCGCTTTGGGCAGAATTGCCGTAGGAACGGCGACGGAGCCGCCCAGGGCTCCGCCCGCCCCACCTGCCATGGCCCTCCCCGCTCACCCAGCAGCAGCTACAGACGATGAACCGGAATAAAATAATTAAATAAAGAATATTTTTGACACGCATAGGATGTCTTAGAATCGCCTTCTTGAAGCCGAAGCATCGGTGTAGGGCGGGGTGGGAACAGGCTGACCCGCCACAGGCAGGGGAGCACCGGGTGGATGTGCTGAACACAGCGAGCTGACGGAATGGCCACAAAACCTCCATCAGTGCCTAATTCCTCCTGATCCGTGTGTCTGTCTCGGGATGAGGAGGGTGTCAGCACCGACAGTCCTCACCCGAGCGGCCCCGTACTCGTTCAGTGTCCCCACAGTGGCCAGGACAAACCCCAGGATGGACCCTGCGGTGAACGCTGCCCCGCACCGAGGACACTCGGATATCTGCTTCTCCTTTGCTCCCCTCTGCCATGCCTTTAGCAGCAGGTTTTGTCTTTTTTACAAACCCAAGTGCCAAAGCCCTGTGAAATTACCGAGCTGGTCACCCGACACTGAAATGTTCTTCGGAAACACTCACTGCTCCCCTCCTGACCGAGAGGGCCCCACTCAGCTCTGCTGCATCACCACCCACCGTGCTGCTCTCACCTGCTCACCGACACAGAAGGGCTTTCTCAATCATTTGTTTGAAATATTTCTTTCAAGTGTTTTAAAGGCTGCCTTTACTCTCTTTTGAAGCATTACCATGTTCAGCTGCCCTCATTTTGTTTTGGTCTGTGAGGAATTGCACAATGCAAGGGATGTAACAAAATGGCATTTACCAGAAGGGCGAGTACTAGAGGTAAACACAGGCCTAATGGGCTCATTTATCTTGCTTAGTTTACTTGTGACTTGTAAAATGTAAATCCTTTAATCCTGTAATCCAAATCAGTTGCCATTTTGGTTGCCTCTCAGGGCCTGTATTGCAACTAGGGAACGGGAAGGACGGAGGGCGAGGCAGCTTTAGTCCCTGCGGGGTTTTTGTGTCCGTGTATCTGTGTTCACACTGCAGGACCCTCAGTCCTGAGCACTGCAGGTGTGTCAGGGTGTGCCAGAGCCCTGTGCACACTGGGCAGGTGCTGAGCCAGAGGGGTCACACAGAGGTACCACACAGGGTGTGTAACACCGAGCCAGAGGGGTCACACAGCTGTGTAACTCTCAGCTCTGGGAGCAGGCGAGACATGGCACTGGTTTGGTGGGGAGTCAGCCAGTGTCGAGTCCTAACTTCTGTGGAACTGTGAGGGAACAAAACATCTCAGCCAGAAGGGTTTTTCTTTTCACAGACTCCTTGATCCCATGAATTCCAACTATTAAGTGGGGACAAGATGAAACTGCTGCATGCTTATTTTGTGATGGCCTCTTGAAGGGTAATTTTTTCATAATCTGTGCCAACTCATTGTCTCTGTATGAAACATGGATGCCTTATTTGTGAGAGAAAAGCCAGCCCCGTTGGCCAGCCCTTTGATGAGGGCAGCAGATGAGAAAGGCTCCCTGCAGGACCCTGCTTCTCCATAAGATTACAACGCTGGCACAGTTGTGTGGTTACAGGAATACAGGCATAATGGATCCCCAGCTTTTCATCTCCACATGTTCACTTCTGGTTAAGTAGTGCTGTCCTAGTTTTGAAAGGTGGAAAAGCAGGAGGCAATATCTAGTCCTATCAGAAAAGAAAGGAGTGGGGAGCACTGAGCTGACTCCAGTACTGTGCAATCTTTGGGGTGGACTGATAACATGCCGCTGCCTCTTTAGGGTGCTGGTATCTGTAGGTGGTAGATGGTATGGACAGTAAGGGCAAAAGCCTGCTCAGGCTCATGACACATGAGGTTAACTGAGCAGAGGCCTCCCCACAGATGCCACTGAGGGGACCCTGTCTGGCACTGTAGTGAAATGGTGGAGTGCTGAAGACAGGGGATGCCCCACCAGTGCCACATCCCAGTTCTGGACAGATACTGTCCTGGGGGTCAGGGGAAGAGGTGTGGGCTCCAGTACACCTCCCAGACTGAATATGCTAAGAATGAGAGGGCCAAAGCTGAGGCCAACTTTACTGAGACAAGTCTGACTGGTTCTGGTCTGTACAAAGGGGGTGATCTGGCAACTTGAAAGAAAGGATAAACAGAGCACAGTAAAAGGCTGCTTGAAGAAAATCATCCAAACAGTGAAAACAAGGCTAGGCAGTTGGGAAATAGGGAAAAGATGCCTCATCAGGAAGTTCAAAAGAACTGGAGCAGCAGCCAGCACACTCCACCCTGTGTGTTCATTCACTGAGCATGAGAATGGGACTGTGAGCATATCCTAAGCAAACACCTGGGTTTTTTCCAATCCCAGTGGATGATATCATACCCTCATGCGAAACCACAAGCAGACCATCACTTTCACAGAGAGAATACTTCGTGTTCCTGCACTGACACAAATGGTCCCATCCATGCAGCTCTTCCCGGTGTTGTGAGCACAGTTGGACACAGTCCTGGCCGCTGCAGCTTTCTGCAAGTGTCTGTAACACTGAATCCCACCATTGTGACCTGTAACATCTTCAAGCTGCACTGCACAGAACTGCACACTCTGCTAAAATTAAAAAAAATACTTTTTTCCTTCTGCTTCAGCAACATGCCCAGTCTTTTGCTTTCCCCACTTTTATTTACAGCTCCTCTCTGCTGTCTTAGCTATTCATCCACATGTTCACATCATTCCAGCTTCCCTTCCTGGGCCAGCGAATCCCTCAGCTGTTACAGCTCTTCCTAACTCACATTTTGTGATCAACACGACTCCCACAGTGATGTCCCTTTCAGTTTATTCCACATAGAGTGTTTTCTTGAGAAGGAATTAATACAAGGGAGACAGAGATCAGTAAATGATGATCAAACGATCACCCTTCAGTTTTCCTTTTTACTCTTCTGTATTTTTCCAGCAGCTGCTTAAAAACTGGTATTCAATAATATAATCACCTGGTAACATTTAGCTCCTTGAGACACAGATACTGAAAAAGTGCCACTGTAGGCCTAAAATACTTTATAAAAATATTCACCAGTCTTTGCAGCAATTCCAGGAAAACACACACAGTTCCTCCTCTCTCTATGCAATCGTTGTTTGCTGCTTTTCAACAGACAGATGGTATGAAAGTTTTGCTCTTGACATTCATAGTTGTCTTTCCCACAGGCATGTGATGACGTGCTCATTGCATCACCCCCTGTGTCTGAACATTTAAAATAAAAGCTGCCTCACAAATGAGATCCTGGGAAAGGTGAGAGCAGGAACTGGTATTTCCACTCTTGCTTCTGGTTACATGCTGTGGAAGTAAAGTGATGTGTTTGAAACACACATGTTAACACTGTCACTGTACAAATACAGCTGTCCAAGCTGTTGTGCATCCAGAATGACTGTACTGTGGCTGTCTTAAAAACCACCTGAAAGAGAAACAAATACAGATTGTTAGTGAAAGGAATTCCTCACAACATGAAGGGGCACTTCTAGGCAAACTGTCCATTAGCTCTGTCATGTTAGATTAAAGGAAGCATTAAATTATCTCATACTTTTACGTATTTTAAAGTAATTTGAAATTATAAATTTATAAATGTGATTTGTTTTCTTTGCAGCCAAAAAAGCTTTAATTTTTCAAGCAAGGGAAAACAGGACAAGCATTGTATTAAAATCAAGTACAATTTTTGCTCTGTGAAGGCAGAGAACCTAGACTCTCAGTCCAGGAAAGCAGCTGTTGTGTTGCTGTGGGATTCCACAGGGGCACATTTGTGGGTAAAGAGCAGCAAAGCAGCCTGGGCATTGCTGGGTTTATGTCACACGAGTGACAGTGATAAGTGAGAGAACAAGGGGGGCTATAAAAAGACCTTGCAGTAACTGCATAAAGCACCTCTTGGTATTAGTGATGAATGCAGAAGGGAGATGGGCCGAGAACCTCTTGACCAAAATACATTCTATTACAGTCTAATGTTGGAGAGAAGGAAGGAGCTCAGTGAGCTCAGGAACATTTCATTAATAATGCTTTAGTCCAATAATTTGCTTCACCCCAGAAGAGGCATCTGTTTCCCCTCTTTCATAAATGGGAAGAGAAACAGATGACCCAAAATGCAAATGCTTTTCTTCCAACTTTTTCTTTAAATTATTTCAAACTTACACAGTCAGGGGGACTGTTCAAGATTCACTGCTAATACACAGATCTTTTTTGCATGAAGCTATGCTGGCAGTTTGCAAGCATGTTAGCAGGGTCATGAAATATTGCAATAGCCCAGAAAGCTCATAGTAATTAGAAAAAACAATTAGAAAGAGTAGAAACAAAGTTTCCTCCACTTTTAGGTATAAAATACACATGCAAAATATTCTGAAAATTTACAGATGGGTATAGCAGAGGGGTTACCACACAATCAAAGGCATCTTTAAAAGCTGCTGAAATGCTGTGAAAATTCAGGGCTATAAACACCTGGGATGCTTAAAAGCCTGATTAGGACACTCAGCACGTATTTCTCATTGGGCTGGACAATATTGCTGATCTTCCAAACTCAAGTGTTGAAGGACAACAGAGGTATCTCAAACTTGGCAGGGCTGGGTTCAAAGGCACTTCTGGAGCCTGGTATAAGGCCTGAGGCAGCAGCAGAGACATGGGAGTACCAGAAAGATGGCAAGAACAACATATAGGATGAATCATTAAATAAAAATGTTCTTCTCTGCTGCTGGAGATGGACATAAAGGAATATTAGCCAGTAAAATGAAAAAATCATCATCCAAGAGCACATGGTGAGCTGACGGAGGACGAAGATGCTCATGGGGGATCCTGGGATCCTGCACAAAGGAAAGGCTGCCCATGCTCAGTCCAGCTGGATCCAAAGATGAGGAAGCTCCTGGCAGATTGCTTCCTCACTAGGAAAATCATAATGTCAGTGATTAAATGAATTGATTTCCAGCCTTGGATACCACTGCTGAATCACAGGCCACCTGAGCCATTTCCCTGGACATTTCCCAAAGCCCATTCCCCTGTCAAACCCTCAGGAATGTATTGTTTTGAAGCAGAAATGAGCACCTGTAGAGAAAAAGCATTTTCCACTTTGCAGGCATAACATTTCAATAGTGTTAGAATGAATTTCCCCCATTCATCTTATTAAAGCAGAGTATTTTTTTCTTTGCTCATTACAAAGACCCATGTCTAAATCTGAAGAAATAAATGAAAGCTCAAGTTGTGTGTGTTGTTTCCCAGCAGAGCTGATAAATTGTGTGCTTGGTTTGAGCTGGCTGTGTCTCATGAACCATGATGCTCATTTCACATCTCAGCTACTGCAAAAATGCTAAAGAAAGGGGATTTTTTTTTTATTATTCTTAAAATTCTGCTTTTATATACATGGTAAAAATAATAAATCTAATCATTTGAAAAAAGTGATCGCTTCAAGTCAACATCACCTACATAACTTTCATTTAAATTTTGTTTAGCTGAGGAAGTGCTCCAAGCAGAGATCTTAATTTAAGCATCTCCTGACTTTCATGATCAAGCCTCATCCTGCAGCTGATGTAGTTTTGTAGAGTGATACAGGATTTGGCTTTAATTCTTCAAATAATAGCAAACAAAAAGAAATTCTTCTAAAAAATACACCTAAACCAAAGCATGTGTGCGCTTTAGGTATTTCTATCAGGTTAGCTGTGCGCTGTTCTCTTCCAGGAATTTTATGTCAACAAAATACAGCAGCAAAAATCAGTAAGAGGGTCATAAGTAGGGCAAAAATCCAGAAAGGTTCCTTTGGGAAAAGGTGTATTTAATGCAGCTGTAACACCAATCAAGATTTATTACGGCATGTTACTCTAAGTACATTGTTCATCTTATGCAAACACATCTGTCAATACATAAATATGCTGAAATATGATTTAACCACCCAATCCTAACAGCACCATAATTCTGATACCTTGTGACAGTTGTTTGAATGCAGGAAAAAACCCAAAAGTTGGCTTAATGTTTCAAGCTCCATCTAAAATGCTGCAATACCCTACAAAATATTCAAAAATAATTGGGGCTCCCATATCTCACCTCTGCACAGGGTGTAGCTGATGAATAAAACATTGCACAACTAATATGTATAGTCCAAATAAATAGATGGTAAAATGCTACTACACCTGTTTTTATGAAACTTTGAATGAAAATCAACCATTAAGGCCAACTGGAAAGAAAACAAAGTTAAATAGAATTCATTGTTTGGTAAGTTGACAAAAACCTGAAGAGAGAGACGGATAAAACATAGGGAAGTTTTTTAGTTGGTTTTCCTGCCATTTTAATGTTGGATTTCTTTATTCCAACCAAAATAATAGAGAAAATACCTGGAAAGGAACCTCCTCTTAAAAGGTTGCTATTTAGAAGAGCTTGAAGTTGTTTCTGGCATGACATCTCACCTATGCAATCAGTGTGTTTACTGCTGCCTGCACACAAACACCTAAAATGCACGAACACAGAGTTTAGGAGAACTGCTCAAACATCAGACTTCTGACTTGTAAAAGGTGTGATTTTCAGTTACAACTTATGACAGAGAACCCGGACCTTACCCTGATCAGGGTAAGATACTGAAGGCAATAAAACTTCTTAAATGAAGGCATGTTCACTACATATGTGCACACAGGCTTCATCAGAGACTTAAAGATACTATAATAAAAAATATCAACAACTGTGAGCTGTTAACCTGTTACATGTTTAACCTACACTGAATTTTTTTAAGTTACTTGGCTTACTGCAACTGGTGCAAATCCATCACACAAACCAGACTGTGCTGAGGTTCCTTTGGCTCTTTATTTTATTTCAGTATCACAGGATGGTTTGGCTTGGAAGGGACCTTAACGATCATCTAATTTCAACCCCCTGCCATGGGCAGGGACATGTTGTGCCAGATCATAAATGCTTTCAACCTAGTCTTAGTTTAGGTAGAAAGCAGCAGAATTTAGACATATTATTTAGGTCCTCCTTTTAAAATGGATCAAGAAGTAAACCCCTGGATTTATAACAGCATTTACAGACTCTCTGAGCTAAATTAGAGACAAAAGACTCTTTGCCTCCTCAAAATGTAATGTACCAAAATTCTTAAAATTCTAATTTCTGAAACACAAATAGAAGTGCCAGCAAAGAACAGCACTGCAGATTCTTCTACTTCCACTACAGAATGGAAGAGGCATTGGTCCCCTTCTAATGGGTCACGCAGCTCAGAGGGGTGGTACAGTGACATAGACAGCGATAAATGGGTACCTACCTATCCAAGATGCACCTCCTGAAATTACAGCCATTCAGAAATAGGTCACAGTCGACTATTTCCACAAAATAATTCAAGAATCCCCTAAAATTCACAGAAAAAACAAGCACACACAGTGTTTAGTTTAAACTGATAGCTCAGCATTAGCTCTTTCACAGACACACTGGAAATGTAGGAAATGCACAAAAATAAGAACAGTGGAGCGTCTCCCAGGCTGTTCCCTACAGTCACTGCAGGAGGGTCACGTTAAATTCTGGGACAGCCACGTGTGGCAAGTATGTCCCAGTGACCCTTCCATGCTGTAAATTAAACTGAGATACACACCAGACAGACAGGACAGGCAGTAAGGGGGTAGTACTTACTCAGTCCCAGCACTGTGAGGGTCCCCTGCCAGTGGGCACAGAGGAGAAGGCACTCCAGGAACTCCAGCTCTCAGTTACCCACGGGATCCAAGGAATGTCTCCCTGGGAAGGACAAACTGACACCTCTCCAAGGGCACAGTCCCCTGGCCATGAGCTCCTGAGGCCCCATGACAGCCAGAGGATTAATGGGGTCAACTGAAGCTCACGTGTCACAAGATTCAAAATCTCATTCTCGTTGTCCAACCTCCGAGTGTTTTGGTCAATGTGTGTGTTTTGCTCTTTATTGTCCTTTGGAACTAAGTATATTTACAGCACCCACCAAACAAATCAGAGAAGGGGTCAGTCTCCGTGGGACTGAGCACCATTTCCACCGCCTGGTCTTTAATTTAGGATGAAGACTGAACTCTTGGTCCCTGTGGAGTGAGCAGCAGAAATACCACTGCCTCAGCAGGGCCAGGATACCATTGGGAGGAATTCCCTTGAGTTCAAATCTGAAGAGTTGGAAGTTCTTGGATTACACGAAATGAGAAACGAGGAGTTTTAAATGATTTATTTGATTTCTCCACATGATCACAGTTATAGTTTTACATCAATAGGATCTGTTACTACTTACAAACAGAATGCATATTAAAATGAAAGCACTCCTTTCTTCCCCAGAGTTACAAAAGGGGTCTCAAGCCTCCCCAGAACAGAAGCTTCTTGTAAGCGTAATGTTTTTGAAGTCTCTAACAGTCTGCACTCAAGACCTAATTCTAACAGTTTAATACAACTCAAAGCTGATTTAAGTTCCTAGCAGGAGATAGGCAACCTCAAAGTGACTGCAGACTTAGAGTAATGCTAATTTACACACTATGTACAATTTAGAGAATTCTCGATTCCCCCTACTGGTCCCAATTTTCAGCACACCCCCTTCTCTCTTTTCCAAATTGAATCTTGTTATTGGTTCCACTTTTCTTTTAAATATATACACAAGAATCCATTTTGCAGGCAAGAAGTGCGATGGTATTTTACAAGGGAACAGCAAAATGCATGCTTAACTGCAGAAAACACACAGCTTCATGTGGAACAGCAAGTCAACATCTAGAGATTCAGTGTTTAAATATCTGCTGACTGTCTCTCAGCTCATTTTATCAAGAAACAAGAGGCTTCTGCTGCATGCAGTACATGATGGGAAATCATTCTACACTGTATGTTAGACTTTTTTTTTCAGCAATACAAGACGCACATTATATTAGGATGAGCTTTGTTTTTTGTTTTTACATTGTTTTACATTTCATTCTTAACTTAAAAAAATAAAACCCCCAAATATATATTTGATTGTTGTCCCAGAAAAGATTTTTGCTGCCACACCTTCATTCTTAACGTTTCCCTTTCATTTTTTCAAATCAGCATTACTACTTTGCCACATGGTTTTTGGGAAGAGACAGCCACGGTCACTCTGTGCAGTTCTGTACCAGTTTTTAATTGGCAATGGCATCTGAGAAAGAACCCTCTCAACTCTACTCCTGCCTGCAGGCTGAAAAATTAATTTTCTTAACCCCACACAGTGTTAAGTACTATAATTTTCCTATGCTAGGCATGACCCACACTGCTCTAATCAAGGACGGATCAGAGAGGTTTCACGGCAACCCTGAACAAGCAGCAAAGTTCTTAAGACTTATGCTGACACCAAGACACTTTGTTTGGTAAAGTACATATAAACATATAAGTCTAAAAAACAAACCAGAACAAAACTGGAAACAAATAAGTCAAGTCCACTGTTTCTCCTCACTGGCTCAAGAACAGAGTGTACAAACACAGTGCTCCCAAGAGACCAGCTCTGGTTTCTAGCCCGGCCTTGGATGAGCTGATGGCACATGTGCGGCTGAACACACCCCAGGGCAGGCACAGACTCCTTCCCCACAGGTACACGAAACCACAGGGGAATGTTCCTTTGCGTGCACAGTTGTGACATCTCCTGAATAGTCTGATTCACAAATACGTTGATTGCACATGGAAAATCAGTGGTCAAGCAGTAAAATGTGGCTTACTGTTTAATTACAGAATATTTCTATGTAACTCTAATTTAAATGAATGAAAGGGGTCTTTAAACATAAAGCAAATGAAGATCTGGGCGATTTAACATCTGCAATGTTAATCAACACAGCTGGAGTCAGATTTTCCTCTCCACTGCTACTGCATATTCTGCCTTTATTCCATACACAGACTATCTTACTCACATTACGCCTCTGCATCTGAAACATGTACAGACTCCATCACTCAGTGAAGAGGAGCATTCTTACCTCTATTTTAATTAAAAGATGCAGTTCCTGAAAGATGTTTGTACCTGAATGGTTCTTTATCTTTTCTGGAACAACCTATAAATTACAGGTAGACTCTACTATTGGTACAGATGTATGAAGGAAAGTCTACATATTGAAATATGTTATCACTTTACTTCAACTAATATCAACAGTAACACTGATATATTTTGCAAATATACAATATGTAGAGTGTAGCCTCACACTAATAACATTAGATGACATGCAGACAGTTCTACTTTCCCTTATAAGAACAGTATATATTTTTTTTAAACTGCAAGGAACAGAGCCTCGGGGGACCCGGAAGCCGCAGAATTTAGAACAGAATGAGTGATACAGAAAAATAATACTTGTTTTCTTTTCATGAAGATAATTCCGAGGAGAAGGAGCGGAAGGGGAAAACTTATTGCACATGTGTGAAACAAACGTGGACAGCTCGAAACAAAAGGCTCAACTCTAGATTGCTGTATTTGCTCTCTGTGGAGTTAACAAAGTGCTCAGTTTGCAGTTTTGCTGGTATTGTGATATCAATGGTATGAAGGAGAAAAAAATACTGAACCTCTCCCCCCTCCCCCCCGCCAGAGATGCCACGAGCAAGCAACATGGAAAGTCACTTTGTTGTTCTCATGTCCTCATCACTGCTGACAATCCTGTTACTGTTCAATAGGAACCCGACTGGTTGTTATTATGATTATTTTACCCATCTCTTACTGGAACTTTTTGCTCATCCTCTTCAAGGTTTGCTTTTAGGCTGGTACAGTTTTGCAGTTGTGATTCTCTGTCTCTACTGTTTAGGTGTAAAGTCCTTGCAGTGGCTCAAAGTGCTGAAACTACAAAGTAGGCGCCATGTATAATTTTGTACAGGATTTCGGGATAAAAACTGTATATAAATTTGCAAATGGTTTGGTTGCAACACATAAGCAACAACAGCACAGCCTATTTGTATGTGATGTCTTGCAACTAACTGGACTATGGAAGTGAGGGTTTGAGCATAAACTCAGCCTGCTGAGTGCTGGGTGCTTCAAACTAACAAATGTGATGAGTAAAAATGGTAAAGCCACTTTGTTGCTAGCACATGGCTACATGGAATTACAGATTTTTATTTTTTTTAATATATATATATATAAAAACCCTATACTAAATTCTAAAACAAACCTTCAAGTTTTTAGAGCACTTCCACCTGGAAACGCTCTTGACTAGAATTCAGCTTCACTGGGGGTAAAAATGAGAAATTATGGTAAACAGGAAACAAAGTAGCTGAGGAGGATGGAAGTTGGCCATTTTCATGTCTGAGATGAATGTTTTTGCAGTGTGTACATGCACCTGTCGTAACTCTTCCCGGGTGTTCCTTAAATCCATACGCATACAAAAGAAATGTGGATCATGTAAATTCACAGTTATCACAGCCTTTAAAGTGTCTAAGAACTTGTGTGACCAATGCTTGAGGGTGACCACTGGGGAGTGGCCCCCCTACATTGCTACGGAATAATTACTGCATCTTAACGAGCTTGCTTACCTGAAATAGCAGAGCAGTTTTAATACTGATTACGTATGATAACATCGTGTTAATAAAATAAGGATTTATATAAAGCAGTATTGACTATGACAGTTAAATGCTATGTTACTTGGCACATTTAGTAGTGATTGCTTAGAAATCCCAGCGAGTCCAGAGGACTTGCAATGAAAATACTGAAATGTCTGAAATTTGTTTCTAACATTTAATGTTTTGGTCTACTCTTTCATATGCTATTCATCTACTATACTGTCCTATCAAGTAAGTGGAATTCCTTGTAAAGTCTATATTGCTAGTTTTGTGGACTGAAAAAATTTCTTTCCAAGCACAAATGTTAACTATACAGTATATATATATATATTCATATGTATATATTTATATTATATAAAGTTTACTTACGTACTTTCATCAACCATATCAGGTCTACTTATTTTTTTTGCCCATTGAGAATAAAAGAGCAAGAATGCAACACTTGGTTCTGTCTCACTTTTTTTCCTTTTTTTTTTTTTTCATAGGCTAATGTTTCATTATGCGTGTAAAATTGCCAAGGGATTTGGTGTAAAAGGTAGCTTCGGTCAGATTCAGCAAGCAGCATGGTTTCAAGGCAGTTTGGAAACAAGAACTAACCGGATGGTGGATATCTATCCAGTAGATAAGTAAAACCAGTAACTGGCATTATTTTATTTAGTAACAGCAAGCCTGTAAGCTCACCCAGCTGTCTAGGTAAAAACTGGCAATATTATTTGTTGCTCTTGTAAGTGCCTTTGTAAGTCAGTTTAAAACTAGTTAGTGGAGGGTCTCTGTCCTAGACTATTGTGCTGATGCCACTGTGTTTGGGTTTGGTGCTGGCGGAGGTGGAGGGAGGCGGTGGTGGCCCATGGTGGTGCTGGGAGTGCTGGGAGTGGGGAGCGTGGCCGGGGTGTGGCGGCGGGTGGGGCGGGTGGCTGTGCTGGGCGTGGGGGTGCTGCAGGTACGGGGGATGCTGCCCGTGGGCGTGGGGCACGTGCTGGTGGTACTGGTGCGGGTGTGGGAGGTGCTGGGGAGGGTGGTAGTGGTGGTGGTGGTGGTAGGGTGGTGGGTTCTGCTGCAGGTGGCAGTACTGGGAGTGGTGGGAGTGCACTGGGGGCTGCCCCTCGGGGCCCACGGGGTGCTGGGCGTGGTGCTGGTGTGGGACTGCTGCGGGGTGCGCAGGTTGCTGTGATGAGCCCGATGGTGGATGGCCTTGGGAAGGTGGCTTCCCCCTTTTACTACCAAATAAAGACCCTAGGAGTGAGGAGGAGTTGGGCATAGCCTGGTGAGGGCGAGATGGACACTCTCGGGTTGATGTAGCTCTTCGGCGCATGTGAGGACTGCTAATGATGGACCCCTAAAAAGAAATTAATAGAAATAAAAATTAAAAAAATCTTAAAATGTTTAAAAGAAAAAAGTTCACACTGACCCACAAACTCCTCCTTCAGTGTTCACATGGGTGACTATGTTAAAGAGTTCTAGGAAAAATCTTATTTCCACCTTCTCTAAGTTGCCAATGAGGCATTCGAGCCTTTCTCAGGGTATGTTAAGCATTGAATGTTTTTCTCTCAGTACTTTTGATATTGAAAGATATGACTTGAAATTAAAAAAAAATGTCATGGAAGACATGACATAAGACCTAGAGGTATCTTTTTAAAGGAAAAATACATTTTAAAATACTGGAAAAAAATACCATACTTGCTTTTTCACAACAAGAAAAAAAAAAGCTAATTCAACCTAAATTGTTAAATATATAGCAGCAAATATTACAGTTACAGTTCAGATTTCAAAACAGTATTTAAAACTTTTTTGATAGTAGTTTTCCACTACTGTATGTCACAGTGCTGCTTCTCAGGCCTACCCCTGCATTATGTGTTAAATGGAACCATTTTTGCAGTAAGATTTCTATGTGACTGTGTTATTCTGACCTGTGGTCCAACATTCTCTATTATTTAGCCTGGAATTTAGTTTCTGGAAGCTTGGGGTTTGTATTTTTAAAGAGTTATGGGACACAACAGTACTTAGGCAAAGTGTGCTAGATTTAAACTGCAATCTACCTAAAGCAAACACAAAAAAAAAAAAAAAAAGAGAGGAAAAACAAACAAAAAAAATCTGCAAGCTGAATTCAGAGACATGAACAGTATATATAAATGGTTTGAAGATGAATGAAATCTCATGAAATCCACATTGAATTCACCTATCTTAATAATTTTTTTCCTCCAATGCCCTATCTGTGCAATTCCATGGTGTCATGACTGCATACATTTAGCAATTGAACTTGAAAATAAGCAATGGGAATGGTCGAGCATGACAGTCAATAGTTGTAGCTAAATACCAAACAGCAAGAACAGTGTACTTGATAACAAAGAGCAAGTGGGCTTTTAAGCTGGGACCAGACTGAAATGGTGGCAAAAGGACACATCATATCCATTTAACCATGCTTGCAGGAACAAAGGGAACAAGGTTAGCTCAAACCAAAAATGCCATTGGTCTAAAACAAGCTGTCAGTGCTTTTGAAGCTGGAAGAATACGGAGTGAGTAGCCTAGGCATGCATTTTATTCGTGGCAGGCAGGTTATGTGTTAGAAGAAAAAAGAGCAAAAAAATATGTATATATAAAAGAAAGGTTTGAAATGCACATCATCACATCCAGCTAGACATCAGGAACTTCCTACTTACTTCCATATTGCTGTCTAGCGATCCTGCACTGCTGCGGCGCCCACGCTTGCCTGCCCAGGACATGCAACACCAGAGATTAGAGACCGACACGACACCGGGAAGGAAGAGCCGCTGGCCCTGAGTCCTACAGAGCTCTACACACAGCCAGGGACACACCACGGGCACACACCGGGCACGGCCGGGCTGCTCACAGCCCTGCACCTGACTCACTGCTCTGCTGGGACTCAACTAACACGAGCAGGGATGGGGTTTAAAGATTATTTTTTAGTTTGTACAAGTCTTAAAATACGTGGGTTTAACGTTGGTGTTTAGTGCTGGGGTTGGGATGTTGACCAGCAATGATGGTAATTTGTTTGATTTCCTGGGGTCCAATTGGCTATGAAGTTCCCTTCTTTAAGCACATTGATATACACTTGTGAGGTGATATTAATTTAAGTGCAAAATTTAATACTGACATAGTCTGAACTTCCCCCAGAGGGTGGTTGGGCACTGAACAGGCTCCCCAGGGCAGTGGGCACAGCCCCAAGGCTGCCAGAGCTCCA
>JAWWLV010000024.1:19442378-19484786 GCA_035041135.1 Platyrinchus mystaceus
AGGGCAGTGGGCACAGCCCCAAGGCTGCCAGAGCTCCAGGAGGGTTTGGATGATCCTCTGGGGCACAGGGTGGGACTGTTGGGGATGGGCCTGTGCAGGGCTGAGGGTTGGACTGGATGATCCTTGTGGGTCCTTCCAACTCAGCACATTCTGTGTCTGTGATTCAGTGTGGGGGACTGGTGAGGGGCATTGGTTTCATCGTTTCAATTTCAGCTCTGAACCTCAGTGGATTTCATATAATCTTCTTTCATGAGGTTTTAACAAAAACTAAACTTAATTTTTGATCAATAAATCTGGAATCTGTCTTGACATTATGGCTAGGTTTTGTTTGTTTAGCTGTGCAGTGCTTTATCTTTAAGTATGTTGGATTTGTTCTCCAACAGTCTCAAAGTGCAAAGACATTTGCCAAAAACCACACGTGAAACACCAGACTAAAGAGCCAAAAGACCTCAGTGGCTATAAATAGGACATAGGATCCCAGATTTTATTTCTCATTTCCCAGGAGAGAAAACAGCATATGGCTGCAGTGGAAGTAGAGATTGTTTAGAGGCCAGGTTGCTGAGCACTGCTTTGTGCAGTTTCAGAACACTGTGCTGGCAGGGTGCATAAACAGAGCTAACCTTTGAAGAGTAATCAGGTGCTCAAAGCTTCCCTAAAATCTCCATGTTTTTAGAAACCAAAGTATTCTCAGTGCTCTCTCCTTGCTTTCCTACAAGGCCAGATATCAAAGACAATCTCTACCCTGCCTGCATTGGTACATTGCCTTCAGAATCTTCTATTCTAAGAGGTGGGTTTGGGGGAGAATGTGAATATTTCAGCATCACCAAACCAATGAGTGGCATAACCTCATCAGAGACATCCCAAAGCCACCTGGGATCAGAACTAGGGAATTGGGACAAAACAGTGATTCCTGGGAGGTTCACTCTTCTTGACAAACCTTTCCACAGACAATTTTAGACTTGCAATGTGATCAAAAAATACCAGCTGTTGAATTCATAAGCATAACTTTGACCTGGCTCGTCATAGGATGCTGCCCCGAAACACAAGCTTCTCCTAAGAGCTACAGTTCTCTTTAGGCTACTGGAACATTTCCCCCTCTCTCATTATCACAGAGTTGCTCCCCACGACAAACCCCTCTCCAGTGACATTAGATCAAGGGGAAGGTGTTTGTGGTCAAGGTGTTTTGTTCAGTTTGTTGGAATTTGGAACAATTCCCCTAGACAGGATCTTTGTCAAAAGCTCATCGTTCCCTCTGCTTCATTTTTAGCCTCAGCCAAACCATAACTGAACCCCCCAAGAAAAACTGCTTTTGACAACCCCTTATTTTTACTTCTAGTCAGGCTTTGATATTTTTCTGCTCTGACAATGGGATTAGTACTGATTAACACTCAAATCACTCTTGCTGGCTGATGCAAACACACTGAGAAAGACAGTCACCTCTTAGCAGTCAGTAGTGCAAATAAGACTGAGAGCTGACATGGGTCATTCAATGTGGCCAAAAACGAAGGAAAACAGGAAAATCTGATGCCTTTTGCATGTGGCAGGAGTCACATCTACCAAAATAACCATGGACACAGCAAATACAGACAGAGACAGATGGATTTGTGCTTAGAGTAACTCCAGGGCAAAGCCAAGAACACACAGAAAAATCCTCCTTAAAGCCTGTAACTCCCCTCAGATGGGCACTATCACTGAGCAGAGCCCTTGTTTGTGTTCTTAAAACCAAACTGAGCCCAATTCTCTACTGACATACAGTGTGATAGGAGAGCTATTACGTGAATCCCCCTGCCCAAGTGTGTTTATTCCAGACTGTTCCCTGGTCTTTGGGATTACATCCCATCTCGAAAATGTTCCCCCAGAACTTCAGCCTTCACATGCATTTCAAGAAAATGGTGACTTCACTAGAATTGCATCTAAGCACATACTGGCAGAATAATTAGCAGCTGTGCTATAAAGCAGGGTGGTATTTATTAAATTTGAATACTGGTTTTGCTTAATATTCAAATACTTTACTCAAAATTTTTAAGGCTGCTACTTAGAGTGGTTTATAATTTATTTTTATAAAATTAAATTTCAATTAATTTAACCTTTTCTGATTCATCTCAGTAATTCATTGATGATAAATATTAATATTCTTTGTAAGAAACATCTTTAACTTATGTAAGTATAATATGTCCCATATATGCACAGGCATTATCATTATCATTACAGTAAATGGAAACATTTCTCACTGCTACCCTGTATTTCTTGAAACTCTCTTCTGTGCCAGTGAGATACACTAGCTAAAAAATACATTATCACCTAGCTTTGTATGTCTCAAGAAAAAAAGTGTGGAAAGAAGTTTTAAACTAAAATATGCTCTAGTCATTAATTTAGAAACACCACTTTCCAGAGGGAAAAGACTCTCTGTAACCTTCTTATTTTCATCTTGTTTTCTCTTCTGTGTGAAACAGTGTCCCTTCCATAAGACAGAAAAGCTGGTGATAACAAAGTGTTCAGGGACAGTGTGGAGTGTCTGCAAAATGGTTTGGTATCATCATAAACGTGTCATCAAAGATTCAATTCACACAAATCTGCTTTATATTTAAAGCACCCAGTGAATTCCATCATACCCCTGTACTGTTGTTATTCCTTGGAAAAATAGGAAATGTTACAACAGTGACAAGGGAAGAGACAGGAAAAATCTCTCCCTACTTGGAAAGCTCTTCCAGTAAGGGAGTCAAAGATTCCCGGTATCCTCTGCAGCAAAATCCAAGGGAGAGGAAGGGAAAAATGAACTCTGCCTGCATGGGATGAGGAAGGAGCCAGGGAATGCACCATCCCCACACAGACTGATCCAAGAGATTAAGGGATTCTGTAATTACATCAACTCAGAGTCTTTTTAAGGGGATTACAATGCTGAGAATTTCCGCAGTCTTTTCCATTATATTTTGGAATATAGGAAATTTTTAAAAAATGCATTATAAAACTGTTAAAAAGGAAAAAAAAGGAAGTTTTTTTTGGAGGGTAGAAACAAGCATTTTAAAAGTTAGAAGTTGACTGAGTTTATATGCAATAAGCAAATAGTTAATTCTGGAACTACTTTATGGATTTGCTTTGGTTTTTGAGTAGTCTTTGATGCTCTGTGATTGTTTTGAGACAAGTCCAACTTATATTAATAGGAGCCATTATCCCATCCTGCACGTGTGCAGATTGCAGCATTACAGGGCTAAGCCACTTGTGTATTCCTGAGGCAAACCAAAACACTGGAATTTTTAAACCAGTGCAGTGTGTAAATATTATTTCCTCTTACAGGGGAGGGGAGGGGGGCACAGGGTTTGCTTTCCACAGGTGCTGCCCACTGGGAATTCAAGGTGAAAGCACTGGGGCCTCCAGCAACTCAAAGTGGCTGGAACTGGGACTGACTTGCCCAAAAATTTAGGGAAAGTCCAGAAATTTAGGAAAGACAAAGAAGTGGAAACAGAACCATTCATAACCCTCCCTGCTCTGCTTTGGTGACCAAATCATGCTTCTCGTGGTCTAATGGCCATGATGTGACATCCCACCTTTCACATCTGTCTGTAAACCTCTCACCATGGAACTGTATAGGGAGTACGAGGTGAAATGCCCAGAGCTCTATCAGAACTGATAAAGCCCAGCTTTAGCTGCATTAATATTTGTCTGTCTTCTAATGTTTTTCTGTAAATTAAGAATTTCAAAGTCTGGGACAAATAAATTCAGTTCCTCCCTGACTACAGCTCAAGAATGTGCAATAAAAATGATATATTTCTCTTTTGAGAAAAATAAAGCATTAAATACTTTTGGACACAGTCACATCTCAAAGCAGCTGGTTGCCACATTCTGCTCATTATTCCACGGGGAGATGTGACAATCCCCAGTGAACAATATTATCTTTCCAACCAAGACCCTCCCACACATCTTTGCCCAGTTCTGAGTTCAGTTATCACCTTGAAGAATAACCGTCAGGAAACGACTCCTGACATGGTTTCCTGACAGAGAGATCTTGCCCTGCCGTCTGACTGCAGCTTAGGAGTCAGAATCCTTCAGGAGATCAGCCTTTGATGGATCTAGGCAGCTTAGGAACCACCAATCTTTTCCAAGAGAGACATCTCAAGTGACTTTCCTCAGCCACCAGTTACTGCCGGGATGTCTGGGGGACTATTTCCTAAACAGTTCAGTCACGTACCCGTGCAGCCAAAATGCTGCTCACTCACATTTCCCCTTGGTTGAATAAAGAGTTAAAAATTTGGTTTTTGCAATGTTCACTGGACAATTATTTGCCTTACAGCATAAATGTGCAACCAGGCCACTTTGTCATGTTTGTTAGATTTATTTCTGAATAAATGTAGAAAGGACCTCTCCAAAAATCCACTTGCATTGTGTCTTTTCCAACAGGCAGACACAATTCCACACACAGCCCCACTACTCTTGTCCCTCCTCCTTGCTGATCCTGTGTTTCATCCAGAAAAAGCAGAATTGAGGCACCTAACTCAGTACTGTCCTATAGAAGCAATTTAATATCGTATCATCACTGGGGTGCAGCATCTTCCTGACTGAGATATCTCTGTTTTATTATGGATTGACTCTCTCATATTAAAAGATAAAGTGCAAGCTATTCCCTGAGAAAAGGCAGAAAGGACATGTCTCATGTCCCTGAAGTTACTCCACCGACTACCAAGGCAATAACAGGCGTGTCATTTCTCAAGACAGTTGCACTGCACAAGACCAAACAGAAACTCTCCATAATTCTCAGCTATTGCAGGTTAAAATTAAGTTTAGTTGGGTTTAACAAACTCATTGATAAACCCTGCAGTCTGTGAGTGATTTCTACTTTTTGTTATGGAAAAAAGTTATTTTCAGGAATGAGCATGCCAGTCATAGGCATGCCCCGTGGAAACGTGGAATGTGTTCATGATTACAAATGCTTGAATAAATGTTGAATAAAACCCATAACAGGAATTTAAATACATGGCAATGTTTGAAAGAGAGGGATGAATAATTCTGATGGAATGAAAAAATTAACCAGAAATCACATTTAGGGGCACAGATACCCACTGAACTCACATATTGACAATATGGTAGTTCTCATTTTAATGAAATAAAGCCAAAACAACAAAATGGATGATGAAGTATCCTCAAATCTGAGATTTAAGAGTGGTGAAGACCAGGGGCTTGATCTAAAATCCACTGGAGTCAATCAAGCACCAATATTCAACTTCAGCGTGATTTTGGATCAAGGTCCTATTAATGAAGCAAATGGGCATATGGGTATGAAAGCCTAAACAGAAGAAAAGAATTGAAAGAGCTCACTCTCTACATATTTGTATGCACACACATATATCCACAAAACACAGGCTATAATTTCAGTTTACAACAGTTTTATTTATTGCAGCAGAGCTAAAATCTCTTCTTTAGTTAAAAAAAGAGGAAAAGGTAAGTGGTGTCTACTTCCAAAGATATACAGAATATTGAAATTATGACTATACTGTACATCATCACTACAACTAATGGAACAAAGCAGAGTATGCAACACAGACTATGAACTAAAACCAGATAATTGAAAAAAATATATATTTGCTACTATCCCCAGAAGTACTTTCTGAGTAGTGGACATGGTGTCCAGGTATGAGATCTTGTAAATGACAAGAATCATGTTTAAAACTGAAAGATTACATGGGTATGCCAGGTGTGAGGCAAATCATCCAATAAAAACATGCTAAACTTCCCCTGGCTTTCTTTGCCTAAAAAAAAATCCCACCACCCCTGCTTTGCAGTCTTTAGCTGCATTACTCAGTTAATAAAACTGATCACACAGCAGTGGCTTTGTGGGATATCAGAATTCTTGTCCACTGGGGTTTCTTGTGTTATATTGTTAAGAGAACTTCACAACGACCCCTCTCGCAAGAATTAGGAGCTGAGTTACAAACCAATAAAAGAGCATCAGGGACACCCTGTGTTTGAGTTACAGAGCTCTGGACAGAATTTCGTAAGGCTTCACTCCATTTCATTCATCAAGGTGGCAGCACAGAACGTTTGAGCACAGAATACACAGAAAGCGGTCACTGCACACAGACCAGTTTCTTTCCTTTGCTTTCTAAGCCTACTTGTATGAAGGGGAAGAAGCAAAGGGGGTGAAAAAAAGAAAGGAAAACTGAGTTACTCCTAGCACAAGTAACTATTTTTTTTTAATTAAAAACTTACTATTTTTCCTGTCTTCACTCTCCTTTAAAAGTACCTACAGCAACCTACAAGGGTTTAAACGCTTTCAAACCCTTAACAGAACGAGGGTGATAAACAAAGAGAAATTAAACAGGAACTGGGAAAGAGGAGCTATTTAAAATGGTTGAGATCTCAGCATTACTATTTGTGGAGGCTTTCACTGAGGCATCTTTGCATGCACAGAGCAAGGGAGGAAAGGCAGCGCTTACCTGCTTCGGACAGGTCCCTGAGCGAGCTGCTCAGCGCGCTCCGCTTCAGCCCCTCCCCGGTGGCGTAGCTGTCATCCAGGCAGGCCCTGCTCAGGGTCCCATTCCCAGAGTCCTTCTTCAGGCTGGAGCACTGGGACATGCTGGGACGCACCACCCCCTTCTGCTTCTCCAGCTCAGCTGAAACAGAGACGGCAATTTTGCAATTTGCGTTTATCGATGAAACACGGGATCGGAGAACAGCTCACGGAATGTCCTGAGCTGGGAGGGGCCCTCAAGGATCATCAGGCCAACTCCTGGCCCTGCACACACATCCCAACAATCCCACCCTGGCCCTGAGAGCGTTGTCCAAACCCTCCTGGAGCTCTGTCAGCCCTGGTGCTGTGCCCACTGCCCTGGGGAGCCTGTTCAGTGCCCAACCACCCTCTGGGGGAATTATTACTTCTGCTCACAAAGGCTGTCATTAGCAACCACTACACTAAATCCACTATCATGTTTTAAACCAACATATTATTCAGGATGTTTGAATATCTCCTGTTATTCCTTGATTTATCTTTCATTTTTATATTCGCACCTTCCTTTTCCTTCCAATCTTGCCAAACTCTTAACAAAACTAAAAATAAGCACAACAGAGACAACATTTAGAAAACCAAGAAAACTTCATCATTTGAGCTTAAAATGGAAACTGGAAAGAGTCCTCAAGATCTAAATTCCAGAAAAGAGTAAACCTTAAGCTTTTCCATGAGTACAGACTTATAGAACATCCCAATTTCTGTGTGTGATCAGGTATTACTGTGAATAATAGACAGGAGCTTCACTCCTGTACTAACAGCTTTATGTTACAACACATAAAGCCTCTTTTGGAAAAACAGGAGACAAAATTTCGTATTTAGACACTCATGGAACTTTCAGCAAAATATATCAACTTGTAGTACGGTTACCTCATTGAGAAAACACAGAAATAACAACACGGAAATCAAAAAAAATCCCCTGAAAATTATCTGAAGGGCCATCATTAAGAATTTCAGTGTGATGTAAATTATACCCCAAATTCTTGCTGTAATTTATACCACAATTCACAAATCCACCTCTATCCTGTCCATTGCTATTTGCGGTTTGTCCAGGCTAAAATTCCACTCCGGCTACACTGCAGTAAATTGGAGTCAATGAACTCAGCTGGGCCCTAACATATCACTGGGTTTTTCCTCTTTAGATCTAGAGTCAAACTCATAGAAAAAGCCCTATTATTTTGAACTTTTAAGGCGTTTAATGGTTTATACACATATTCAGAATTGTCTTCCTTGGATTAGCTTGAAAATGCCCTTTATATGTACCTTGGTACTTACACTCTATTCTGTGCTTTTCCATTTCTTGAACTTCTGCAATTGACTCCCTCAAATCATCTGTAAACTTCTTCCTGTCCTGAGGATTTGGTGCATTGAAGTTGATAAGTACTTTGATATCTGCTCCTGGCACAGCTGATGTAAGCCGGATACCATTGGGATAATCTGGAAGGAAAAGGCAGGAAAAACTAAGCTCTGATTATTCCAATTACTTTTCTTTTAATTAAAAAAACCCAACAAACACCAAAACTCAAGGCTTTCTACCAATATTACCATAGAGGGTACAAAGTCAGAGAAATAAAAGTTTGAAGTCACAGAACTAGAATGAAAATCCCTAAGATACATTGGAACAGCTTAACTGTCAAGATGCTGAATAAATACTGGCAGACAGTCTTTAAGCAGCTGTTACCCTTAAGGTACAATGTACAATATAAAAGAATAATACCAGAAAAACCAAAAAAACAAGGGGATAATTTTTGTTTCATGGAACAGAGCCCATTACCTATCTTACCAAACTGTGGCCAAAGTTTTGCTGAGTAAAAACTACTTGGAGACATCTCAAGTACATCAAACTTGTTCTACTTGTAACATTTGCAGGAAGACAAACACACTAGCAGGGACAGCTTTCAATATTTCCTATTGAGTTGTGTTCTCTGAGAATCCTACTTTTTTTTTTTTAACAAAGTTAAAATTCTCTGTGAGATTACATATTGAAAAAGCAAAAGGGGTGGTTTGTTGTTTTTTTTTTCACCCCTCCTTTGACCCGTACTATAGGCATCTTCAAGACAAAAGGCAGATTTTTCAGCAGACTGTCTTTGCCTCTTTTCTAGCTGCACATCTGAGACTGCAAATTTTAACAGTTGGTCAAAAATATCTCTCGGTTGAGACAGAAGGTTCATTTACAGAAAGATATTTATAAAGAAGGTAAGTTCTGCTCTAGAAAACAGAAGCAGCCTTTGCTTGAAGCACAGACCTGTAGAAATGGGGTGTCAGAAAACCTCAAAATGTGAATTTTAACTCACAGTGTTTTCTTTTCCTCAGCTGCTTTACCTTCTTGGTTTGCTACAGCTCTCAAATATTTACTTAAGTATTGAAGCCGAAGTTCAAGGGCTCCCAGGCACTCAAACTCATTCCCTCAAGAGCCAGCAGATGATGTCAGGCAGTGCCCTCCCCTCAGAGCCATCAGGTTTCAACAAGACTTCAGCTATTGGGAAACAAGTGCAAATGCTGCTCTTTTTTAAAAGAATACTTCCAAATTTTTATTCCAGATTTACTTTTAGAAGAATAACTTCCAAACCACAGCTGCAACTAAAAGTGAAGCAAGTCCATTCACCATTCTAAGGGGAAAATAGAGCAAGTCCCACAAGGCTCAAAGGGTCCAGAGGGAAGGAGGAGTTTGGGGTTCTGTGGGGTCTGCTGTCAGCATCTGGCACAGAAGAAGAGACAAAGGATGCTGGTGCTGAGCAGGCTCACAGGAGAGGAGCATGGAATCCCTGCAGGCAGTGTTGGGAACACTGACATGGATATGCAGCAAACAGCTCTACGAAGTGCCCCACCTCAGGAGAAAGACCAAAAATCCTTATGAAACCAAACAAGGAAACCTGGCAACCCCAAAGTCACATGGGCTGCCTCCACATATGAACCAAGAAGGATCTTCCACATCCTAAAGAAACACATATATTTTATTACCACAGATACTTCTCTCCACTGTATTGATTAAGCAACAGGAGGCATTCCCATCAGTATTTACTGGTTTCAGACACACTCTCTCTGCAGTGACCTGCTCTCTTTTATATTTTGTTACTGACTGACTGAAAATGTAAAAGATACTTCCCTTCTGGCCTGTTTATTTACTAGAGATACATGGCATTATTCTCCCTTTTGGAGCTCTTCCATCCCTCAGCATAACTGACTTCTACATTAGAAGTCAATTCTCGTATCACCAAAGCCAATCACGTTGTTCAACCTCACCAGCAGCCAAACCAATATTTTCATTGCTTCTGCTTCAGCAACACTAGTTTTGTTCACCTGAAAGCAGCTGATTCTGACAGCTGCTACACAGAGATTTACTGACTGATGGCCAAAGTTTGCTGGGGACAGGGGAAACTGAGAACATGAATTTACAAACCAAAGGAGAATACTTCTCTTTCCCCACTGGAAGCTACTGCATCCTACCTGACAGGCACTGACACTAGAAGTACAATCTGTTCACTGATTCACTGAAGCCCAACTGTGCATATTAAAGTGTCTCAGTTAAAATGCCTCCAGTTCCCTGGGAGAAATCCAACCCTTTGCTTCTTGTTTCACTGTGTATGTTTTTAAGTTTATTTGAATAGTGTTTCTACTTAGTATGCTTATATGTATTTTTTAATATTTTATTTAATTTGACATCAGAGGAAATTATATTCTTCTATTTTCAGTAGAATCCAGGATAGGTATATTTGCCCTTCCTCCCAAAACTGAATTTTATATTATATAATGTGTGCACAAAAGAGAATGAATGTGTAAGCATACTCTGCTGTTAGTACTGATGCTGCCTTTGGGCTTAAAAGCAGGGCTTTAGCAAACTATTTGGGGTTTTTTGTTAGGTTTTTGTTGCTAAGACTAAGTTTGAGAAGTATGAAACATAAAAAGAATATTGGATTGATACTGATTGCAACAGGCGTAAACGAAAGGTGTCACAAAACACAAGCTTGAATCCCAATTCTCTGCTTTGTATTTCTATTTGAGTGAGTATATATTACCTGGGCACAGTTAAGACATAAATCAGGAAAATAAATTAAACAATGTTTTGAATTACACACATCATAACAGGAGTAATTATTTATTCTCATTCAGTGGCACTGCCTCAGCAACAGACGTGTTTGTTTCTTGACAAACATTTTATTCTTTACCAGTACTCCCAAACAACACATTTGGGAAGATCTGGCTTCTGACTACAACCAGAAACCAGCAGTCTTGCTGTTTCATACACTTGAGAGCACCTTATTTTAAACTTTAGGGCTAAGTTAAATTCAAAGCAATTTTATTCTGAAATCCAGAGCCAAGTCCTGTCCACCTCTGTTGCTCAAACATTATTATATTTTATTTTCACTTTAGTTTTAAGCAAAACGCTCATTTGAAAAGAGAGGAAATACTTACACTGGTTCTCAAAGAGAAGGACTTGCATTCCATAGAGGGAAAACGACTGTCGAAAACTGTATGTAACTGAGTTCTTCTTCTTCTGAAAAATCTTGGTCACCTGAAAGTTACCAAATAAAGAAAATGAAATAGCCCTTTTACCATGTGTGCTTGTGGAAAACTATTGTTCTTAAAAATCAGAATAAGAAAAAACACTTTATTCAAAAGGAAGCGATAATCTGCCAGGGAATATG
Source organism: Platyrinchus mystaceus (assembly GCA_035041135.1). Taxonomy (NCBI): domain Eukaryota; kingdom Metazoa; phylum Chordata; class Aves; order Passeriformes; family Tyrannidae; genus Platyrinchus; species Platyrinchus mystaceus. The sequence goes on from JAWWLV010000024.1 coordinate 19,453,521, forward strand.
CTAATTGTAATTTTTTTCTTTTTTTTTCTTTAAATGCAACTGCTGTATTTAATCTACTGCTACTGAAGAAACAAAGCTAACTCTGCAGCACCATATCTCTTAAGCAGAAGGGTTAATATTTTATCCAGAAACAAAGCCTTTGTGTCCTCCATTCTCCAGAAATCTGACTTCCTGAAATTCCAAAAAGACAAAACCCTCTGCATCCTTACTGTGCACTGCACGTGCTATCAAGACAAAGTTTAAATTACCCTTAAAAAAGCAGCCGCTACCACACTTTCCTTCCCCCTTTTTTCTTAGTCTGCCTCCAGGCAGCACCTCCCCACACCAGTTTAATTCTCAGTCCCTGTTCTCACGTGCTGTGACCTTCCACCCCCGCTGTTCTGCTCCAAGCAGTGCCTGACACCTCCTCAGCCAGTGATGTCCTGCTTTCCCTCCGCCTTTTACAGCCCCTGACACAGGAAAAGTCCCACCAAGTCTGTGGAAACCTTGACTTTTTGCTACAGCAGAAGTAACATTCTACTACTGACCATCAGTGCTGGGTTCTCCTAAAATGTGAGTGCAACTGCTCTTTCTCTTTATAAAGAGGTTTATTTTTACTAGTTCTTTCTAATGTTAACTTTTAGTGATGGCATTTTACCGGAACTGATAAATTTGGTCTGTATTACTCCACAGACAGTTTGATAAAACTACTGACATCTGAGTAAGTAATAAAAAATGACAGAAAACTTGCAGCCCAAAGACAGCAACGTTCCACCAGCTCCCACCCAAGCTCACATTTACAACCAGGAGGATATACTCATAACCAAAAGGATTCATTTCTGCATTTACTTCCTGCATTAAAGGTCAGAAGGTTTGTAAAAATGACACACAATAAAATTTTGAGTGTGAAGTCTGTCTTTTTCATAACAAAATATTGAATACTTAGGGTAGTTCTTAGTTCTCAGGTACATTCCAAGGAGAGTGCAACAAATTTTCCTATTTTTAAGAGTAAATCAACCAAACAATTCCAAGCTGTCACTAGTTTTGTATGTCTGTTTGTCAAAAGACCAGGTCAAGTTAAAGTCTGTGACGATAAGTGCATGCTAAAAAGTAAAGTCAACTGTAAAATCTATTTCAGCTTACCCTATTCCTATTTCAATGCCCAAACAGATCTGCTGAGAGAACATCCGGGGAATACAAAGTAGTGTGTAATTTTGTTTTTCCACAAATACCTTGAATTCATAATTCCCATAATAAAGGTTGTCTCTGTTTATCCATTAGGGAAATGGGTAACCTGGAGGTGATTTTTTTTCTCCATAGTAAAAGCCATTGCATCCAATACCGTCTTACAAAAGAGTGTAGCAATCAGTAAAAGGCTTCAGTTCAAAAGCAAATTATATCAAATTAAGAAAATTAAGATGTAAATCTGTTAATCATCCCAAGATTTCTGGAGTGCAGAGTAACAGGTAACAGATATTTATTTTTAGTAATGCTTCTGTATTTAACTGGAGTTGGGATTTCTGAATACCTCACTCCAAGTCTGCCTGCCTGGAAATACATACCACAAGAAGATCATTAAATAGAAATATTTCTCGCTGGTGCAATCCAAGTTTCTGAGGTTTATTGGGATCTGGAACTTCAAAGAGCCTACAGTAGCAAACAAGCCTCCGGTGGGGTAGGGAGAGCACCTGGGATAATACAAAAGTCCATGGTTAATAAAACAACATTTAACCAAGAACGAGCATCTTTCATACACAGAATCTTTTTTTTTAATACTTCAAATATTTTTACCTCTAAGACCATTAGATTTTTCCATCAAAGGACCAACAAAAGGAACATAAAGATTTATATGCATGGCATCCAAACTTCATCAAACTTCTATCAAATACTATCAGCTTTTATTCCTGAGCTTAAGTGGGAGCTCAGAGCAAAGGGTTTTGCTTCCACAAGCATTTTTACACATCTTTATTGGAAGAAAGGATGCAAAGCAACTGCAGCTTTTGGGAGCTGAACACACTGATGTTGTAGATACTTTTTGTCATCCACCGAGTTAATTCAATGTGGTCATTCCCCAGTACCAAGGAAATGGTGACACCAGGACAAAGTAAATGCAGTTTCAGTCTGTTTGATTTTCTCATGCCAGATTCTCCATTTCCTTATTGGAAATATCCGCTGAGGTATCTCCAAAGCTGCTGTTGTTAACCTGGTGAGACTTTATTTCTTTCAAGTGCACGTGACTAACACTACCAAAAGAAATCCATAAAGTGGTGCATTGTAAGAATAGTTTTAGGTTCATTACTGAATATGCCTGTAACTTTAACCTGGAATCAATATTTTCTACATTCAGAAGCAAACCTTAAAATCAACTGGCAGTATCTTCCCAGAGTATCATTCAATTCTCAAATGCACCATAAAGAATAAACACACCAGGGCCCAGGTGCAAAGGTGAGGTGCAACTGTGAGTTTTACTTACTGGTTTATTCTTCACTGGCTGTCTAATTTCTACAGTGATAATAGTATTGGAAATGAATAAAAAGTGTATTAAAAAGGTCCAGGAAACTTCTTGTAATAAATTAAGCAATGTCTGGGAAATATATTTTTAAGAAATCTTTGTACTTTGTAGAGTTATTACTACAACACCAGGAAAATTTTGCTTGAAAGAACACCATTGATTTCAAATTTTAAAATGTAACAGAATGCTTTGTTGTCGGTTTAAGAAAATGCTGCCAGTTACAATGATTATAAATTTTGAAGGAGTATGAGAGAAATACCTACACAACCAAGTCCATGGTGCAGAGATCCAATCTACAGTAGAAAGACACATACAAGTTGATTAAACTTCAGAGAAACACAGAACTGTATCATAGCAATAAATACGTCACGGTCTGACTATGACTAAATGCCTATAAAGTAAAAACAAACATATCTATCAATAAAGACTGTTGCCTGTTTCCCAAATTTTCTTGCACACAGTTAAAAAGTCTCCCAGCAGAAGAATCCTTGAACACAGGACTCCAGCAAGGGCATTGTTTTCTTAATCCCATTTAATTTACAAGGTCAGGATCAGTTTTAGGATTTGAATTGCCACATGACTGAATAAAACAGGAAACATGGAAAAAACCATCTCCCAAAGAAGACTGTATATAAACCCAAATCCCCAAACAATTACAGAAGGGAAGTTTCATATGAAAGCATAAGTGACTGTCAAATACTGACTTCAGAATATTTATTTCCCTTCTTCCCAAAATCAGTTAAAAGCTGTTATTAAGGAAATTTTGCTTTCTTTTCTCTGCTTCTTCAGAGATCTCCCTCAGTATGTCCTTCACTGGGGTACAGACCTAAATTAGGTTTTTTTGGTGGTCCCTCATTCCCTTCTCCCATCCCCTGTGCTGAGGTTCATCTGAGAAGAGATTACAATTCAAAGCTCTTTAAAAGTAATAGGGAGACTCTGGAGATCCACCTTCTTTTTCTTAATAACAAATCCCCCAACTCATCAGACCCTGCTGCAGTGAAGTTGCCCAGAGCTGATAAAAAATGAATGTAGGAGTTAAAAACAGGCAGGTCTGGTCTTCTTTTTGGTTTTTGTTTTTGGTGGTTTTGGTTTTTTTTTGTTTGTTGTTTGTTTTTGTTGTTGTTGTTGTTTTTTTTGTGTGTGTGTGTGTGTTTTTGTTTGTTTGTTTGTTTGTGGGTTTTTTGTGGTTTTTTTTTTTTTTATTTTGTTTTGTTCTTAGCTGCCTTTGTGACTGTTGACATGGGATTTGAATTGAGGAGGGCTGAGCATCCACTGGCCCTCTCCACATTAGATACTGGTAAAATATTGGTAAAATACTGGTTTTAATATCTCTGTGTTCACTCAGCTCCTAAACTGAAGGTAAAATGCTGTGGCCTTTCTTTTCTCTCCCTTTTTCCAACAGACGCTTTGGAGATTTATTTATATAGCAAAGTATTCAGGATTTTTCCCACAACAAAGAAAGGGGTATCTCTGGATGCTCAAATCCAGCATTAGAATCCCTGGGACCTGATTTCCAGATATGTTCTGAGACAAATGATTCCATCTTCCTCACCAATCCCAGGTCATGGGAGCTGTGGAGCTGAGAAAGATGCTGATGTGAATAGAAGTTCTCTGTTACTTTTCTAAATTATGGAGCCATAAATGACAGTGTAAATTTTGAGATATGATTTTAAACAGCATCACATTAACAAAACACTTCAATTCTCTTGCAATAAACTGCCCAAAATGCAGATATTTCAGTGTAATGCAGATATTTCAGTGTAATTTCAGACTTGTAAAGCTTCCCATAAAGAATTTAAGGCTCCTTACATTACCACCCATGAATACCAGACTGCAACAAGAAAATCCACATGCACTGTGAGCACCCCAGAATTTAAGTCAACCTTAGAGCAAATCATTATTTGGACAGTTTGCCATTTATTAACCAATTTATCTCTTAAGCAACCCCCTCCTGTACTGTTCGATGCTGTGCACTGCCCTCCGTGCCCTTGGTTTTAGGATTTCAACTGCCACATGTTTGAAGTAGGAAAGAACCAGGAGCCTAAATATAAACCTAAATCCCCAACCAAGCTGAACTTCCAGGCCCAGGGAACTCACCGGTTTCTTCCCCACTATGAGTTTTTCCACCTTCTGCACCTGGGACACGTGATCCTCGTTAGTTTTCAGCTCCCGCTTGCGGATGCGCTCGTAAATCCCGATGAGCATCTCCCGGGGGATGTCCTCCCCATCGTCCACACCTGCAGGAGCCAACAGTCCTGTCACCAGCCTGGCTCTCAGGGCTCTAACAGACACTGTTCTCAGCAAGGAGAGGGTAAAACCACGAGCACTTGGGTTTTCCCTGCTCACAGTGATGCCATTGTTGCCTGACTGCTCATGTGTTTTATAGCTCATCATCCCACACCTCCTGCATGCCCTTGTCCTCCCTCACCAAGGCAGCAGAAGTGATGCTGCTCATCATTTAAACACTGATTTTTGTCCAAAAGCACCGAGACATTGATGGAAATTACACAGGTTTGAATTTTTGCTTTAAAACTCGAAGCTCAAACTAAGCCATTAAAAGGTTAATTTCTATGATTTTTTTTTTCTTTCAAGTTTCCTCTATTTCATATCAAAGCTCCAATTAATTAAATTACTCTTTAGTCACTAAAACCTCCATATGACCTCCTCCTAGGAATATGCACCACTGGGAGGAAGCAGAAGAACTGTCCCATTTTGCCTCTGTCCCAATATTACTCAGTGCTGTTCAGAACATAATTTCCTGTGCGAGAACCTTATAAAAACCAGTAAAATTAATTTAACCAATATTTCTTGCAAGATTTCAAAAAGAACTAATTTACTCTGGAAAAACAAATCAAGCAAATAGCCTAGATACCAGATTACTGTTTAGCACCGTGTGCTTATCACTGGCATGTCATTCCAATAAATGCCACACAGCCCTGAATGCTCAATCCTGAATTTTTAATAGCAGTGGAAGGAGTCTGATTTCACTAAGTGACTTAAAGCTGCATTTCCTGGGGACAGGGAGATGCATGTCTATTTTGTGAATAAGTTTTAAAGCAATATACTCTTATCTCCCATTCAGAATATTTTGTCACCCAGTGGAACAACTGTTCACATAAAAAAATACTGTGATAAAATACAGTTTCTTTGCAGAAAGAAGAAGCAAAACTGCCTCTGTTTTGTTCCCCACCACCAGGCCTCCCACAGACCACCTTTGTGGTGCAGTGATTTGAAGTTACAGGCAAGGTAACCTGTCACAAAAATGCCTGCAAGAATAAAAAATTGCTGGCATTCATGCTGGAGATCAGAGAGAATATTCTGCATATAATCCAGCTAATGTAACTGCAGGATTATGCCAAGAGATGAATATCAGGCCTTTTGGAATATTTGTGGCCTTTATGATAAAATCTCAGCACTAACTTCAACTTTGCTAAGCTAAAACATCTGCTGAGCACAGTCTGTTCACTGCTGCCTTGTATAAATCTCGGGGAATAAAAGCACCAAACAGGACTTGCATTCTCAAGAGCTGAAATTCCAGACCACCAAAAGTATTTTGGTTTTACTAGTACTGAAATGGAAGTGCCACATGAATACAAACCACCCTGCACCTGAGATGTACCTATATATAGACATATATCTTCATATATTAAGCACCTTGGTTCTATTTTTCTGCCATTTGGCCCACTTTCAGCTCTACTCAGTGACTCCTTCCTGTTAGAGCTGAGCTGATACTTTACAAAAAATTCTTTCACCACAAAGAACCAGGATAGAAAGATCTGAGATACAGATTTGAAAAAATACCTGTATTTTTCTGGAAATCTAATTGTAAGCTTAGGTGGACCATAGCCTGGCAGATGATGTCTTGATCAGAAAATACACCAATGAAGAAATGAAAATGAAATTTCTGGGCTATTTACACCTTTCAGGAAGGTCTTGGAGGTGGGATTTTTCTTTTACTCAGTGAGAATTTAAATCTCTGATTAATTTCCAGAAGTTCTCATCAGGGCATAGTGATTTCTGATCCTCAATACATATATATATATGTATGTTCTGTATGTGGGAATAAAACGACCTGACAATACATCCACTCTTAAAAAAGACACAATATAAATGACAAAATACTACATAATTAATACTGTTTTCATTATTGCAGAAATAATTAAAGCCTGTAAAAACGACAGCAGTTTCAAGTCAGGTCGAATGAGCATCAAGTGCCCAGTATTTTGTCTTTTCCCAGACAATAGCAGTGTCCCTCCAATGACAGTTACAGGGAAAAGCTTTTCAGACCTTCCTTGTCAGAGTTTTCTCACCCCTCAGGTTCTTGACAAAGTCCTCCAGCTTCATTTTTCGCTCTGGTTTCACGTTTGGGCTGTACATGTCTGTGTTGAGCAGGATGATGGCAAAGGCCAGGATGAAGATGGTGTCGGGATTTCGGAATTGTCTCACCACCCCCGGGTTGCAGATACAGTACCTCTGGCTGGAAAAAAGCATGAAGGGGAATCTGTCAGAGCCAGGAATTGCTTCTCTAACTCTGCCAAATAAACCAACTGCTGCATTCCAGAGGCTGAGCGAGCTATTATTGGTGTTCCATACATATATTTAGCTTTCCATCCACGTATTTTCATGAGCCAACCCTCGAATGTGGAAGGCTTTTGTTCTCTACTACCACTGTCATTTCACCTCTTAGTACAGATTCTGAGCTACAATAACTTCAGGATTTCATTTTTCTCAGTGACTAATGCCCTGACACCAGGTAAGAACACAGCATTGATTCTGGCTTACTGCCACAGGGTGATTTCCATCTTATCCTGCCCTGGATAAAGTACACTTGTGGTAAGCACTGACAAGTTAATGCTCTGTTTTCCACTACTGTTGAAGTGCTTAATGAAAAGTTGGGAGCATATATACTCTAAAATGTAAATGGGCTCATAATTCCACTCTTATAAACTACTATATCCAAATATATTGTTAGAGACATTCAAAAATCCTTGGATATTTTTTCAACTGGTGCCAGAAAGAACTTTTAATTGAGAAACCTTGGTATGTTAATAGAAATGCCATCCATGAAGAGCACCAGCAAAGGAAACGTCCTTTTTCATATTTAGCAAGACCCCCACAAACAACACTCAGTGCCATGGTCTAAACCACGGTGGGAGTGGATCAAGGGTTGGACTTGATGATCTCAGAGGTCCTTTCCAACCCAGCTGATTCTATGATTCTGTGACTCTATGATTTACTTGAAACTGTTGGTAGCTCAAGAGGACACTGCAAATAAGCAGGGAAATAACTTGGATCTGCTCAACCTCCCCAGTTGTCCAGCTGAACCATCAGACAGCAGCAGTTTCTGGTGGCTGAGTGCCTGATTCCAGTCTCTTACCTGAAAGCTTCAATGAGCCGTTCCACCTTCTGGGCTTCTCCCTGGACACGGATATGAGCCTGAAATTTCCTGAGTGCCTCATCCAGTTCCATGGCTGAGAAGTCCATCTCATCTACCACACAGCTAGGAGAGAAACACATCCCATCGTGTCTCTTCATTTCTAACAGCACAGTACCAAAGGTAAGACTTCAAAAGAGAAAACCTTTCTATTTTCCATCTCACAGAGATTCATGGAATTGTCCTTTAAACCTTCAGCAGCAATGGCAGTAATTGTAGGTAACTGTGAAGGAAGGCTGCAAACAAGGGATCAATGAGCATGTGTAAGACCCTTATTCTTTTTTAACAGAAGAGCTGCTGGAATGACAATTTAAGGGATGTACCTCTGCCAACAATAATTATTAGTTTTGAGCTTCCAGGCCAATCAACCATCACAATGCCTACAACAATAATAAATAATTTATATCATATCTCAAATAGCCTGCAGCAGGCACAATAATCTGCACCAAATGGCTCTGTGTCTGGGAACATTCTCACATACAGAGAAAAAAAAATAACCCTGTTTGGATACTCTCTTATTATTACTGTAATTCTCATCTCCCCATCATTTGCCATGTCTTTCAGTTAACACTTACAGAGAAATAATTACTTTCTTGCTCAGAAAATACAGTGCTGACAAAAAAATAAGAAAAAAGGAACCACTTTAATATAATCAGCAATGTGAATTATGTCATTCTAATACTTTGTTTAAAGACTGCTTTAAAATCAGAAGCTTATAAATTTCCTTTCTTTAAACTTACCTTTTAGTTTTTAAATAACCAGACATGAATTACTGTAATGCAGAAACCACAGAAAGCACAATCCACTTTTAAAAGCTTTTCCTTAAACGTATAGGTTTACAATGACAAATGAGAGTAGATCATACTTTTCTTCCAGTAAAACTGCAGCTGACATAAATTAATAACCAAACAATTTATTCCATTTGCCTGGAATATTTTTCCCTTTATGCAGAAGCACTTTAGGCTTTCCAATCCACACCTAAACCCCCTTATCATTCCTGCAGTAATGCCCTCAGTCTTCCCACCTATTCCAAGTTCTGTAACACCAAAACCCTTTTCTCCTTCAAAGCTGTAAAGCACATTTGCAGCCCAGATGGAGTCAAAATGAACTAATTAATGCAATTAAGGACCTCCAGAAACATGCTGGCCTACAGCAGAATGGGAGGGGTCTCAAAAGGTTTTATATGAACTATGGAGACAGCAGATAAATCACCATGGTCACTTCTTCACCACCACCAGGCACCAGCTATAGCAGGCCCAGAATTCAGCTCTTGGTCAAAAATTTAGGCTGTTCTCATGAATATTTTCTAAGCTCATTACAGGATCTGGGAAACTTGGACACAAACCAAAGCAAGTAATCTGAAAATAAATTGTGTAACAGCAAAAGGATCATGTTTTAAAGTATCTTTTCTATGTACCCGTCTGGAGCTATATCAGTTTGGCAAAATCTACCTCCAATCTGTAAATACGATTTTTGGGACGAAATGCTATTTTATTGTCTCTGTTTAAGAGAAAACACCCTGTTCCCATTTGCAGGCAAGTTTCAGAGCACTATGCAGAGACCTGCTTACAGGGAGCTCCTCACCCCAAAGCCTGGCTGAAGCAGCTCAGTTAAGAACACGTTCATTTCAATAAATTATTGCTGTGGGGATGTAGGCAGGTGAGTCTGACCTTGTTCCCAACAATTCACCTCCTCACAGATAGACACACACCTCTACTTAGGTCTGTCTGAGGTGCTGAGGGCAAGTGATTTGTTCAGGATCACAAAATGCATCATGGAATCACAGCGTGGTTTGGCTTGGAAGGGACCTTAAAGATCAGCTAAGATTAGAATTCATCTCGTCCTGAACCTGTACTGTTCCCTTTAAAAAAACATTAAAAATACACACTTTCTGAAGAGTCTTCCCCCTAGCCTGACTCATCATTGCAAAATGCAGATGATCCCTGTGAGTGGCCAGTGGTGACTCATGCTGAATGAACAGGGACTGCATCCAAGCAAGCCACATTCCATGACTCTGCAGTGTCAGCCTGGCTCCAGGCTGTGCTTTGGAGGTGCTCCCCTTGCTTTCTGCTGGGGGTTGGACTGTAAGAAGGCAGATTTTAAAAAGGCACAGGAAAGAAAAAGAAGACCTCTAGAAAAAGCCTCTGCATCTGTAGCCCAAGGCAGATTTCACTACAGCTTTCATTATATTGTTAAATAAAACAGCTATTTAAAAAAATGGTGGTGAGAAGTTTCTCTAGGCTTCCTTAACGGGAAAGATATTGTGTTTTTTGCTTTAATTCTCAGCAGTTTTGTTAGGCATCTAGCTAAAATTTTACACAATATCTTGAAAAAAAAATGGACTAAGATGTATTCATGTTTACAGGCCAGTATGTCAGATACAAAAAAAAAGCCCCAAAGAATACATGTTTTAAATTAACACCCTCTTAAAATAAAGCAACGTTGGTCTACTCTATATATAAGGTTTAGATATTTATGACCAAGCTGCTAAAAGTCTAATTTTCTGCTTAGCATTTCTTTTGGTTTTTAAAACCAGTTTTTGTTTATCTAATCTTTTGGAAAATAACAGTTTGTATAGATTTTGTCAGCACGTGCCTTCCCCTGGCAAAAATCCCTCCTTATCTCACATCTGAGCCATTTGGCTGTAATAATGACTTTCAACTTCTGTTACTGATTAAGCCTTATGTTGCCTACAATATTATTGTGTTTCATTCAGTAAATTAACAGAGTCTGAGGAAGAAAAAAACCCTTTGAAATAACATGCTCTAAGGCCTATGAAATTAAAACATAAATTTAGAGTAAATGCACATGGCTACAGAGAACGTAAGTGTCTCTATAAGTGTCTTGCTGGATCAATAACAGAACCAGTTGGGAAGCAAAGAAATAAATATTGGCTCGTGTGCATCTTTTCTTACCCTCTGGAGTGTGGCTTCCCCTCCTTCAGAACAAGACCCAGAGAGAAGCACAAGACCCCCAGAGACCACTGCCTTGAGCCTGGTGAAGCCTCGTGGTGACTGCTGAGCACATCCCCCTCCTCCCCCCACAGCACTCACTCCAGCACATCGCGGTTGAACTGCTTCTGCCGATTGCCCAGGAACTCTCCGATCATCTGCCTGCTGAGCCCTTTCCTCTGCAGCAGAAAGTGGGCAACACCAACTGGGGTATCTGGCACAAATCCTCGCTCAATGAGGTACTGGACTCCTTTTTCAGGTTTTCTGAGGAGAAAAGGGAATGCAAAACTATTAATTTTCTTCCACTGGGCCTGAAGTCATCTGATAAAAGTATTACAGTTCTGGCAATCACTTTTAACCAGTGTAACACTACTGCTGGGATGGTTTCAGGATGAGTGTAGCCATCCTGTTGAACACATTGCTCACTGTTAATAGCTGAAAGCATCTTAGAAAGCATCAAATAACTTTGAAAGCATCTCTGCATGTTATTACACATTTGCCTGCTCCATAACCCTTCCAAAGAGAAGCTCTGTGTTCAAGCAGCTTGACTTGCCAATGCCAAAGACAAGCCCAACACCAGCTACCCAATGCTCCTGTTGCTGGGAGAGATGGACCTTCCAAAAACTGGACTGAAAAGCTGCTGCTGAAAAACAAGAAACAAAGAACACCCCTGACCTCCCACCTCATTGCTGTCAAAAGTTAAACTTTCTGAACAAAACAAGTGGTGTAACTTGCAAGCTGAGAGGAAAAAAAAATAAAAGGGGAAACTAAAAGCAGTCAAGCAAAAAGAAGCAATTAAAAATGGTGCAGCTCCCATGTAATTTAGATTTTTTTCTTCCTTGTCCTTTAACACACCCATTGCCCCAGATTTCCCTCCCTCAGAAAAGCACCTTCTTAGTTGCTGCAGTATTTTACATCTCTCCAGATTTAGTTGTAACCATTTTCCCACCTCAAAACAAAGCAAGCTGAAGCTACTCATTGTAACCTGTTAAGAAGTGTGTTCTGGGGAGGAGGGTTGGGATGGGGCTGCTTTCTGTCAATAAAACATACAGGTTATAAAGGTAAATGCTGCTTAGATTTTAAAGTGATGCAAAATTGCCCTTCCAGCACAGACTGCACTGTCACTCAGCAGTGCCACACAACCACCAACCATCACTCATTTTAGAGATATTAGAGAGGAATTTTTAAAGAATCAGTAATTCCAGCATCAGCTTTATTTTGTAAAGAATTATAGCATAATGTCCACCTGTCTGACCTGAAAGATACTTCCTTTAAGGCAAGTAAAATCAATTTCTAAGGACAAGGTGACCGTACTATTTTTAGACAAGGCTGATCACACGACCATAACCCTTCCCCAGGGCTTTTAATTGCAAACAGCATTACTAAATACATCACCAGTCAGTTCTCCTGCTCTTTTACATTATTATACACTTAAGACCCTACTAAGAATTAGACAGATGAGAGAAATATATATAATTTAATCAAAAGGGACTTCTCAAATCTCAATTTCTTGCCTCAGCTTTGTGGCTCTTTTCATCTGAAATAAGATTACACACATGGTTATCTTCTGAAATTAATCTCCTTCGTACTAAAGAAGTACCTTTTTTTGGTAAGTAATGTAATTGCTACGTTCATATGCTTTTGAGATGTATTTCAGAATTGTTAAGCTTAATTTAAATTCACAGCATCCAACAAAAGCAGGAGTTTTCTCCATGCCCCTAGTTAGTGAGCTACATTTGTCCATAACATCCAAAGTGATATAAACCCAGGAGAGTTCCTCTCCAGCAACAGCCAAAACACCACAAAGAACACTCAAGAAACACAGCTTGATCCAAAGATCACCTTTACTTGACATATAGAAAATGCTGGATCATTACTTACTGTACTAAAAACCAACTTGAATTCCTCCCACCTGCATAAGCCTGAACATTTAAAATCACAAAGGTGACACATCGTTTATTTGTTTATTTAGCTTTATTGCTGCTGTAAACTCCTTCCCTTCCCACCCCACCCCAGGTGTGACAGGGAAAAGTATTTAACAGAAAAGATGACTCTGAGTGCTCTGAAGTGCTGTGCAAAAAACCCCAGGTAGCAACAAGGGTTTGGGGAGGGCAGGTTTAAAAAGACACCACAAGCGAACAGGGATTCTCCTGCTGGCAAACCCACCAGCTGTTTAGAATTGGACAATTCACCAAGCCCTGATTTTTCCTGAAGTGTATGACTGGATGCAGAAGGGAGCAGGACATGAAAGGGTCATGGATTTAATGTGGGATAGGACACCTGGCATAAGTCTATCCTCATTTCTGTCTGCTCAGAATTGAGCACAGACCGTTTTGTACTTACAATTAAGTCTTTTGTGATTAGGAAAATTCCCAGTGATGCTTCTTAATTACACCTACCAGTAACAGGGAAGATGAGAAGTCTATAAATAGCTATTGAGGAAGCAGCATAAGCAGAGCAGTTATTTCCAGATTTGAATACATTAACTAATATCAAAAGAAACTGTCTAAAGCTACCACCTTCCACAGCTGAGGAGATACATGTTCAGAGATATTTAGACATATTTAGAGAATTTTTGATATTTACATGATTGCTTCCAAAATAAAGCTTGAAACTGTCTGCTGTCTCAAAAAAATACAACAAAACAACCAACACTGAAAGGAGTCTACTAAGGAAGAAAAAAAAAATCAACTAACACAAAAAGATGTGCAAAACCATATTTACACGAAATTCTCAGGTGTTGCTTGAAGAGCTAAGGACCTTGCCAGAAAATGAGTAATAACAAGAGCTTTAGAGTGGTTTAAAGTGACTTTTAGGGGAAAAACACTGATGGAGGAAATAATGCAAACTTCAAAATAATAGATCAAACGAGTGTATTTTAATAAGCTTGCTTCTCAGAGAGTACTGGTCACATCCAGACAAAATCTTGTCTTTGTGTGTTTCTGGAAGCAGGCTGGGTCCTGGATTCTGCAGCAATTCTTGGAAACTAGCATCTTCAAGAGAAAGCATGTTCAAGGAATGAAGAGTACAAAAGCACACACCGAAACCAGTTAAAAAACAATGAGCAAAAACCCGAAACCTCCCTAAAAAAATGTTCCCTCAAAAGCCAAGACAACAGTAAACTCCTGCATATCCCTGCTGTTTCCTCTACTCAGTATTATGCCTTTCCCTCCCAGATGTAAAACCAGAAGGGAATTTCTTTATTTAGATGGGAATTATTTATTTACTCAGCCAGTTCTACCTGCAGTACTGAAAGTGTAAATTCAGTAGAAGTTCATGTAACTTCCTGCCATTTGTGTAGATCTCATTGGAGTGGGGGTTTGTTGGGGGTTTATAGCTTGGAAGCCGAGATGGAGTTGTTTTTTGTTTCCTTTCAACAGCTGTGCAGGTGGAATCCCAAAAAATGACAAAAAAGTCTGTATGTGTAGGAGTTTTGTTAATCTAAGTGATGTATGAGGCTCTCCTAAGAATGAGCTCTCCTCTGGGCTATGGGGCAGAAGGGAAAAGAACAACAATAAACAGGGTAATAACATCAAAGTTGGTACATTCCTGAAAGAAGTTTCCCTTATCCAAGTTAGGAATATATGAAGGAGACCAAAAGAGGAAAAGGATGTTTTTCCTTAGACTAAAACATACTTGAGTACAAGCAGCACAGGATTGTTAGAAAAACACAGCATTCCTAATCTTCCATTGCCATGAGCAAATTAGTAAGGAAAGCAGCGATCCAGACATCTCAATGCCATTACTTGTCTCAATTAACTTCCACCTGGTCATAGGAAACAATGACAGACAACTTTAGGATACATGATTATTACAAACATGTACACCATGTGGGACTATCCCTACCTGCAAAGATAATCACCATTTAGCTGCTGCAGAAAATCTGGATTGCCAACAATAAAAAACAGACAAACTCCACGAGTTACTAAATATAGACTGTCAAAATAACATCATCCCAGTCCCTGGTTTGACACCTCCTTTGCTTGAATTCTGTTTTCAGAAGTGCTCAAGACCTGCCCGAGCTTGAGAAAGCAAAAAGTCAGTCAGAAACCCATCCTGCTTTAAAGAGGGGAAGGATGATCTGCTGACTGATTTCCCAAAGCTTTCAAGAACTGTGCTCACACAGCCCAACAGGCAGTGCAGGATCAGGGGCAAACACACTGATTGCTTTGGGCCACAAAAAGAAACAGAAACACAGCACCTTACGCTGCTGTTGGACATGAAGTACCACCAGTTTCCAAAGGAACTGGCACTTGGGATATAAGGCTTCGCATTACCTAGATATTCAAAATGTTTTCTTTAAAATGACAGGAAATACTACTTTTTCAAAAAGACTGCAATGATTTTGAAAAGTGAATTTGGTAGAGGAAAAGCTTTTAGTCGGCTTCTGGATGGTGAGAGAGATCAGCACAGGTTTAGCATGTACTGTTACCCACTGGACTCGGAGCCAGTCTTACTCCCAGACCAACACTAAACCCGAGTGCTGCAGCTGGGTGAGCACTTCAGGGGCAGTGCCAGCACTGACATCAGCCCCTTCCCTCATTCCTACTGCTGTGGTTTGGGACTTCCTCACAAGCTGAACTAGGAAAAAAAAGGGGGTTTGCTGGATTGTGTTGGGATTTTTTTTTTGGTGGGGTTTTGCTTTGGTTGTTTTATTTGGGTTTGATTTGGTTGTTATTATTTTATTTTTTTTTTAATCCAGCCAAGCTCCCCCACGGCTGCACAATCAGTTGTACCATCCAAGCCACAGTGTGGATAAAGTGCCCATGTCCACAGCACCGAGAGAAGAGAATAAATAACAAGCACTACCTCAAAAAGAAACCTTCCACAAAACCACAGTGCAAAGGTGGATAAAACCTTCTCTATCTCCCACTTGCTAAATGTGTACAGCTTACAAACACCCAAACCACACGAAATCTTTGTATTTCCTTTTGGAACTCAGACAATAATAGAGCTGTAAAATGGAAGCATTCATGAACAAACAGCACAGAAAGCAGCTTGCCCAGGCCTAGATTTCCAATACCCAGCAATGCCAAAAGTATCATTTCAAGTAACTAGGAATTTATTAACAGTGTAAATAACCAAAAACATACTGTTCTCCCAGCTGCCTGAGACAGGGGGAATAAAGCCAGCCTGGCTGAAAATGAGAAGCTTGGTGAAGAAACTTCCAGAAATTCAGTATTTCAGTAGGCACATCTCTGCTTTTTGGTTCCTTGCCTATGTTCAGACACACACACATCAGACACTGAAAGGACCATAAGCTGAGAGAATCTAAAAAACAAGCAAACCAGAAGTACAAACATTTCTTAGAGGCTGTTAATGCTGCAAACAGAAACAGCTGCCAAAGAAAGCTTTTCATTTCAGGGGTGGAGAATTTAAAGCAGCTATGATGCCAGCCTTCTGTTAAAAAAAAAAATAGTCCCCCTTGCCATTGATACCAGAGACCTCATTTTGAAAATATTTACAGTTGTCACAAAACTAAGCATTACCTGAACATTAAAAACCAGGGATGGCTTTCTTAAAGCAAGAATCTAAGGCTTTTCTTAGAATCATTGAAGCAGTTAAATATTTTTAAACAACCGAGTCAGCAATAAAAAGCTAGTTGAACATTTCCCTTAGTCTGGCAGACTGCTAAATTTTGTTTCTATAGGGCTGTACTTTTGCCTTCACTTTTGCTGAATAGCCTATTGCTGCTGCAGTGAAGCCATGAGAATCCCTATGACTATTTTAAACCTTCTGGCAAAGAAGAAAAAAACCAATATCCTTAAAATACTACCAAAACTAGTGGCAAAACAACTTGTCAGAGTTCACTCAACTGCACAGCAAAGGCAAAAGGGGAGTGAAAGGAAGAAAATGAGAGAAACTGAGGGGGAAGCCTGAGCTGTGTCTTTCTCAGTTGTACAACCGTTTAATGCAGAGAAATAAAAACTAGGTGTAAACTGCACCTTCTGGTAATAACAAGAAAAAGTCCCTGGGTCAGAAAAATAAGCCAAAGAACTGCACATTTTTCCCAGTTCCTCTGCATCTCATGGAAACAGGGAGATGGTTATTCCCATGGTTTGGGCAGGAGCCCTCCAGTTCGCCCTGGGGATGATTTCTTCTCACATTATGACATGCTAATTTTCTAAGGTTCATTCAAGACCAACCCAAATCCTACCACCACAGATGTGAAGGTTGCAGCTTCCTTTAAAACCACACCAAATCACCTGGAGTAACCTCTGTTCAGGGAAAGTCAATTTTTACTCATGTCACCAATGAAAGAATTCACTAGGAAGTGATCTCAGTGCCCAGTTCTATTTGGTGGGGGAGCAGAATAAAGAGAGGAAACTGTAGATTCCTATTTTCATAAAACTGGGTAATTGACCTAAACGGTTCTACCACTTTCTGCCTGACCACGCAGTTCCTTTATGCCAGTGTGAAGTGCTAGGAAATTATACATTAAACATCGCCACTGCTACTGAGTGTTTAGGCTGCTCTGAAAACTATTGCTTGAATCAGAGCTGACTATAAAAGGGTAACAAGTGTATAAAAGGCACCGAAAGGGTCAAAGCTTTTTCTGTGCAAGAAGCAACATCCTTGAGGAACAAAAGCACAGTGAAGACAATCAGAAGGCACACCCCAAGCAGTTGCAGTGCAGTAGCTGGACATGTCCTTGCTGGTAAAAACAATCCTGAGTCATCATGCTATAGCACAATTCCCAGCTCCTTGTTATTCCCTCTCTTGGCAGTGGACAACCTGCCTTTTTCTTCCCCCTCCCCCCCCCATTCCCTCCTTCCTCACAAGAAAAAGAAAATATTTTAGTTAATAAATGGCCCAAAATACTCCATGTGGAGTTTCTCATCTCCGACCCTGTTGCATCTCTGCATTTCTCAAATAGAAGGGAAAGGAGTTTGTAGCTGCCAGCAGAGCAAAACACACTCCACTTTGGGACAAACATATGGAAAACCTTCTCTAAGCACTGTTTGCCAGGGCTCATGTTTATGATGCAACTGTTGGCAGGAATGAGGCACTAAAATGACTATGTCCTTTAAATTGAGGAACTCTCTCTGCCTTTATGTCTTGTGCTGTCCCTGCCCTAAATTCTCCCTCCACACCCTCACCCCAGTTCCACTTAACAGAAGCACTTCAGCTTCAATTTCTGCACCTCTGCTGACTGCAAATGGGAGACACTGCCAGCCACATTCCCTTTGAAAGGGACACCATAAGGGCAACATAAAAATACTGTTTAAAGATTTCCAGATTTTCCATTTACTCCAGCAATCCCCAATTCAGTAGACAGATGTGAATTGTTACACAAGAAGAGGGAGCTGCTGTGCCCTTCTCCTTAACTCTGGTGTGAGTCTTGGGGATCATCCTGTGCAGAGCCAGGTGACCCTCACAGGCCTCTTCCAACTGAGCCTATTCTGTGATCCTTCCAAGGGTTCCTACACAGCCTTCTCAACTCCCTATCAAACTGACCCCTGTATACCTGCAAAGGCAGCTGCTCACATTTTTCACCCTCCAAATTTGATCACTTGAGATTTTGGGAATGGGGGGGGGGGGAGGCAATAAAATTCTGGCCCCCAGAGTCACATCAGCCACTTGTCTGGGAGCTGCTCCCGCGGCCAAATTCCTCCCCTCACGACGTCATTCCCTAATCACTGCAGCATCCTGAGCACTGTCGGGCACAGCAGCTCCCCCATCCCCGGAGCCTGAGCCCGGAGTGTTGAAGGGCAGGCGGAGCTGCCGGCAGGGATGAGGTAATGGCTCTTTCAGGGATCCAGGGACACTCACACACAGTCACTGCCGCTCCTACTGCAGCCTGTCCAAAGCTACATTTGCCTTCAACAGTTGGGAGAGTTTATACCCCCTTTTAATGGCAATAAAAGGAATCATTGTGCCCATATTTGAAACTGACACTGTTATATAAATACTAAACCACTATTATATAAATACTATATATACAATTGGTTGAATACACAGTTCTACATTTCAGCTGGTTTTCATGGGCAGGACATAATTTATGCTAACTAAGGCTCTTGTTTTGGAAAAAAAAGGAGGAAAAATGGGTCCTCAGGGAGAAAAGATAAAACACGAACAGAATAAAGCAAAACACACTGAGCCTTTTTTTTTTCTTTGGGTGTTCTCACTTAGGGCTAAATGTTTTTAGAAATAATGAGAGTCATATTAAGAACATTCTTCTCTTCTTACTAACTCCTCGGCATGTTAGAGGACAAGTTACATGGAGTGCTTTGATTTTAATTTTTGTTGGAACTGTCTGTGGCTGAATAATCTGCAGTCCAGATGTTGCAATGACAATAAAGTCCCTCTCAGCATACACACGAGGATGGCCAATGGCCCTGTTGTGAAATCCTGAACAGGCCTCTTCTCTCCCCTTTCCTCTTTCAACTGAATATTTCAAAAAATCATGGAAGACGCACAATTTGCAAAGAGATTAGAGATCAGCTGACAAAATAAAAGAATTAGTTCAAAGGTAAAGAGAACCAACTCAGTTTTGATTTACACCTTCTCCCTCCTACTCAGTCTGCACTTACAAAGTCTAAAATCATTAGAAATGTTTCCAGTAAGCTTTCATCTTAAAATTCTTAGGGGATCAGTAAAAAAGTACATGTTTGCAGACCAGATATTAGAATGCTCAATGGGTGCAATGTAAGCAATTCAGAGAGCATGTTCAGCATCTAAAGTGAAGTTCATTAGGCACGTGATTGGTATAAACTGACAACATCGGATCAGGGCACTTCTGACAATAGTTAAAATACTGACTTCTCACAAAACTTCTTTTTAAAACAAAATAACAATTGGCAAGTTTTAAGGATTTCTAACAGAGAAAAATTTGCAGTACTTTCTGAATCCAAATTACCTTCCATCTCTACCTACATGTAAATGATGGAAACCTTATACCTCTGTTGAACTACTAAAGTTGCTTTCATGGAAAATGAAAAATGTGCCTTCTCACCAATGTTGTTATTGTGTGGTTCAGATTTCCAATAAGAATTTCTCTAGAAACTGTAATTTCCAATTTTACGTTTGGTGTAATCCCACCAGCACTCAGCAAATTCCTCTCATATATGCTAAATAAAATAAATAACTTCTTAAAGTAACATTCCAAAGAATCTAGAAATGATAAAAAAAGCCTGCTCCTGGAATTAGTATCCAATTCATATCAAGAGTGGTTTTTCAATTTTGAATAAAACCCTCTCCATTGTGCAATAAACGAAGCCAGTGGGGCTTTCAGGGCAAAAGATGATCCATCACTGCATACTGCAAACAGATCCCAGTGCCTTTTTATCTCTGGCAATAAATCCTTGGAGAGAACTTTGGAATAGCAGGAACTTTGATAATGGCCTGTTATAAAGGAAGCTCCGGCAAACCCTTCAGAACAGTATGTTGTAATGCACTGAGGACACTTGGGAACAGTTCTCCATCTGTCACTACCCTTTCCAGAAAGCAAAAGAGGACAAAAAAGGGAGGTGGGGGGTAAAAGGCATCTGGGAAAAATTACCATGTAGTTCTAGCTGGCCCAGCCTCTGTTCTAGCACTGGGAAGTGGTGCCATGTCCAGGATGTACATGGAACATCAGGATGTACAAAAAGAGCCCTCCCCAGAACTCTGCCTCAGCACAAGGCTCAGAGCAGTCTGCTGGAGATGGTCCACAAGCTGCACTTCACTCTCTTCATCAGCAATGCCAGAAACTGGCACCAGCA
Source organism: Platyrinchus mystaceus (assembly GCA_035041135.1). Classification (NCBI taxonomy): domain Eukaryota; kingdom Metazoa; phylum Chordata; class Aves; order Passeriformes; family Tyrannidae; genus Platyrinchus; species Platyrinchus mystaceus. The sequence goes on from JAWWLV010000024.1 coordinate 19,474,101, forward strand.
CCAGCAGGACTGGCTCCCATGCCAAGAAATGCCACAGGAATACTGCCAGATGAGAGAGAGCAATTTGGTGCCTTCCGATAGCTGATATCCCAAAGGAGATCCCAAATGTGGCTCTAAGGCTCTGCAAGTTTAAAATCGAGACTGAGCAGTGCAAACTTCATCTCCCATATTTTATAACACAAGGCACAGGCACATCAAATTTTCAAAGCACTCAAATGCTGTCCAAGTTTTGTTGAAAACAGTTTATTATTAGTACAGCAAGTGCTTGTGCCCCCTGCCCAGAGTGCTGAGCATTCATCCCCTGTCCCGCCATGGCCCAGCTGGGTGTGTCACTGCAGGAACTGAAGGCCCTGTTATCCCCAAACACACCTGGCAGCCACAAAGGCCTGGGGAGCAGCCAGAGCTGCTGCCAACCTCCCCGTGGCACAAGAGAAGGCTTTAAGGCAATGAATTTCTCCCTACACACATGCACAGCTATGCACAGAATTCCATCCTGTTCCTGCTGATTGCACAGCTGAGCCAAGGGCAGGATGTGCCTCCTCAGATTGCTGAGGTTAAACCATTCAGTCCTATTTAATCTGTCAGAACCATCAGTGCAGCAGCAGCAGAATGGAACCTGAAAATCCTACCAGATTGGGGTGCAATAACTGGTAAACCTGGATTTTCCAGCCTGCAGTCAAAACAAACAGCAGAATGAAATCACGGCCCTTTTAAATTTTTTTTCTTCTTGTTTTTCTTTTTAAAGCAGCAGTCAAAAGGCCTCTTGAAGCCTTGTTTATAAGCAAACCACTCTCAAAGGCTGGATTTGCATTGGCAGGGTTTGGAGCCTGCAAAATAAACCTTTCTAGGTAGCGTTTTCCTTCTGCCTATAAGGGAGGAATGGTTTCTAGTGTAAATTCTCCCAGACTATATCCCTTTCCAGCTACAGTGAGGAAAATACCTAATTCAACACAGCTGGCCTGCCCAAGCCTCCCTGGGAGCTGCTGCTCTTTGGGCATGCACCTGCAAGCCTTCCTTTGGGAAGGCAATGAATGGGAACACACACTGACAGCCCATTGACAGGGTGAAATCACCACTGCCATTCAATCCAGGCCAACACACAGAAGCTGCTACTCAGTTGCCGTTTCTCTGGCAGAGATCATTCCATTTGGGGAATACTTTATGTTCTGGGATACTGGCTATTACAAAACATCTTTTAAAAAGTGCACTTCTTTACTCAACACTACAGTTCCAAATTGACTGCCAAGTTATCGTCCAAAACAAATTCTATGATCAAGTGATAATCATAGAATTACAGAATGGTTTGGGTTGGAAGGAACCCCAAAGATCATTCAGTTCCAACCCCCCTGCCATGGGCAGGGACACCTTCCACTAGAACTTCAAAAACTCCTAGAAAAATGATTTTCAATCCCCTATAGAATATTGTTATTGTAATAGGAAAACCAGAAAAAAAAACCATAAAAATCATAAATTGAAATTTCAACTGTGACAATAGTGACTTTCCATGCTTTTAAAAACTTCATTCTTTTGGCACTCATGAACAAAGCAGAAGTATTTACTACAATTCATGCAAGGTTTTGAGTTCTTTGCATTTCAGCCAAGCTTCATGTATCACAAAGAAATGACACAATTATTTGTTAATTAAGGTTCGGGATCTTAATTTGCAAGGAAGATTTCAAAGATGCAGTGAAATGAACACGAAATTCTTATAAAAGACATCCCTAATATTTCCTCTGGTAGAGGCAGATATTTGGAAAAGCACGTGCCTTCTTGTACTAGACGAGTTCAAAGCCACTTCTTTCAGCATAATGCTCAGGAGGTTAATTGAAACTAAAGCACCTGTACAGCACAGATCTAAAAAGAAAAAGGATTTTTCATCTTTAAGAAATCATCCTTTGCAAATCCTGGCGAGTGCCTGAACACAGTGTCTGCCCTTCACTCACCTCACAAGGTGCAATGTGCAATCCCACCTGATGCACTCTGAAGAGACTTTCAAAAGTTATTCCCAGCTCCCTTTTCAAAGAGTTTACAGACTCAGCACCATCACACTCTATGGTGGTTCAATACCTGACATTGCACATTATTGAAAATGTCACCATCTGCAGACTTGAAGAGCCACAATCAAACCCAAGATCCATGGGCTGCTCGGGGACAGTCTGAGCTATCAACAGATCAGAGGGACACTGCAAAGGTAGTGGCAATCTTCACTTCTCTGTCAATACTGGAGATCGATGCAGTGGGGGAATGAAACAATCACACAGCCAAAGATCACACAGAGAGGTGCTGTCTGTGCAGTCCTGCCTTGGAGCACTCACTGCTAAGGAACTGTACATCATCTTACAACTAGCCAGCATATAAAATAGGTTTATCCCTTTTCAAGTCCACGCAGCAAGATCACTTAGATGTGTTTCAACTAACAGTCTCTATTCTTCTCTACTCCTGTGTTTATTTTTCCCTTTCAGCCTCCTACTGATGTGTCACTGGAAGCATCTGACAACTTACAAAGCTCTCATTCATCGCTGCTTGAGCACTTTTTCCATTCACCTTTTTCCTCACATTGACTCAAAAGACTCTGTTATGAAGCCTGTAGCTCACTGATCACTGACTGCTTAAGGTTTAATTGCTGTGCACAAAACCCAGCAAACACCAAGTCTTAAATGTCAGCCAAGAGCAGCACCACCTTCCTCCTCCTCCGCTCTGCCAAGGATATCATTGTTTTCAAATCTTCTAAAAAAAGCAGACTGGTATGTCTTCCTACCCAGGCAACTTCATAAGCAGAGATCCTCTGACCTGTGTAATTCCACCTGGTTAAAAGCTTCCATGAAGGCCTTTTCTCAAAGACATAAACCCAAAGCTCAGTGTTTACAGCCCAGCCTGGCCAGTCCATGTTAGGGCTGTAATGCACAGCTTTACAAACACTGGTACCTCAAAAGGTTTAGGCCCATTACACCCATCCTCGGGCAGGAAACTGGCACACTAAGCAGTGAGGAAAGAGGAGGAATTCTAATGCCAACCCCCCAGCTGTTCTTATTTTCAGGTTATGATAGTTCTAATGACAACTGTGTAACTCCAAGAATGGGAGTACAGTGTTTAGAGTTGTAATTATTTGCTATGCTCTCTCATAATATTCCTGGTTTTCTGCAGCCACATGGGAGCATCCAAAGAAGAAAGTATTTCAATGAAACAAAGAAATGTGAGAGTTATTTACAGAAATTTTAAAGAACTCCATACATGGGAAAACTATCAGTCATAGGCAGAAATACAAATTTTACAATATTTTTATGATAAATAATAAATATTTATTTAGTATAAAAAAATATTCAGCACATTGGGTTTCAGTATCAAAGTTTTGATGAAATCTACTGAACAAATTCTAGGCCCTGCTAGTGTAATTCAGGAAATTCATCTTACACTGCTTGTTTTTTCCAATTCCCACATGACAAGTTTTACACCACCTACGTGACTAGGGCAGGAAGAAATCTGAATTTGTTACAACACCAAAAAATGGATCAGGATCAGGCCACCATGTTTCTCCACAAGAAAGGAATCAGGTTAATCTTAAATCGTTCCCTACCATTTATGTACACATAATTATATTTTTTCTTTTCCCCTGAAGCTGCTTAACTATGGAGACGTCAACTTGTAAGTACTTGAACATGAAGAGTCACCACAAGCAGCTTGTTTATTCACTGAAAGGTCAGTATCAGACACCATGCTTACCTTACCCAGTACAAGACAAATATTCCTGGTTCATTCTCAGAGGAAAAGGGAGGAAAGGCCGTACTCACTTGTTAAAGAGATTCAGCCCGATCCTATAGTGGCGTTTCCTGATGACATCGTTACTGAAGGCAGGGGAATCCCAGCTGTTGCGAGTTTCTTTGTGGTAGGTTTGTTTGCTCAAGGTTTGCTCCCTTAGGCTGTCTCTAGAAGAAGATTCTGAGCTGCAATTTATCGTGTCATTTGAGTTGGAAGTGCTGTTGATGCTGTCATTGTCTCCATCGGAGTAATCCGACTCTGATTTGCTCTGCCTGTTTGCTGTGCCGTTGATGGCTAAATGACTGTCTATAGGCCTGGCCCTGTGTCTCGCCTCCTGCTCCTCCCGGGTGATGATCTTGGCAGGAATAGTGTGAGGGATATGTTTTGGGCTGCCCTGTTGACTCGTGATGCCCCGGTCATAGGCATTTTGTCTCTTTAATGAGCCTCTCTCCGAGCGATCACTCAAGTCCACGGAGCTGTCACTGGGTGGCTCTATGGTTAGCAAGGGCAGGTGATCCATCCTCATCCTCTGTTCCTGACATTCCAGGGACGGGGTACTCCTGCAGCTCGTATCAGTGTCTATCTTATCATCTTTGTGGGTCATGGACCAGTACTCTTGGGAAGAGTTCACGGAGCGGAGCCTCAGATCCGACTCAGTGCTGGACGGCCTGTCCACAGACTGTGAAAGGGGAAGGGGTGGAGACAACTCCTCCTCATCGATGTACAACGTGACATCACTGTATGATGCTGTCATCTCATCAAGCTTCCTGTGATCCACATTGTGGATTGCTGGTTTGGCTGGAGCACAGCTATCCCTTTCCATTTCACGACTTCTGACCTGATCTGCAGCCTGGATTTCGTCAGAGTGCAGACTACGGCAGTTCAGTGCATCATCAATGGATTCCGCCAGGGATTTCACCTGCCTGGAAAAGGCATCCTCCAGTTCTGTTATAGCATCAGTAAAATCAGTAGATGCTGCCGGAGACTTCATTGGAGCTGTTTCTCCAAGGTCATCACATTCAGACGGTACCAGGGATCCCAGCTTCGACCCATCATTTGTAACGGAAACTTGTTTCCCTTCAAAGTAAGAGCTGTGGACTTTCTCAGGTCCTTCAAAGGAAAACTGCATTCTCATATTGGACAGGACGATGCGCCTTGACATGCGATTTTCAGACATAGAACTCCGGAGACGCTCAAAGTTCTTGTTCATCTGATACTGGCGAAAGGCGGTTTGGATGGTGCGAGCAGCATGTCTGGTTATGAGACGGCCCCCATACTTCCGTTCTAGCATCTCCACCTGGGGGGTGAGCACAGGTAATCTGGAGCTTAATGCAGGTTAGAACAAGGTTGAAGTGTTAAAAAAATAAATAAATTCTTAGAACAACTGCGATTTTCAGACATTTCTCAAAGAGCGTACACTGGTTTTGAAAGTAAAGCCTCAAAGCTCTAACAGTGAACTGAACAGTCATTTGCAAATTCCACCCTGAAATACAAAAATACGATTGTGTGAATACTGTCATATAAAATTATGATGTTGGCAATTTGTGTGTTCATTTAAATGTTGGTTCCCACACATTAGCAGCGGTGTGCCACGCCAAAGCAGACAGGACAGCACTCTACTGCAGCATAATACTGGCACTCTCTCTGTGGGGACAACTGCAGAGAAGTGAATTCCAAGCACATATTTTGGGAGTAAATTCTCAAAGTGGTCTCCACCTTTCCAGGCAGGCACCTGCAGGAATAAAACCCATGGAGCATTGTTTCACCCAGGCCTGACATCCAAGCAAAGCTGAGCCTCCCCGGAGCACACACTTCCAGAGAGGTGTCTTCTGATAGAATAGCCACAAACACATTTTTCCTCAAACCAAGAACATATTTCAGAGTTTCTAAATACAAATTCAAATTTATTTTCAACCTTGTAACTACTCTCAAAATATCTGTATATCTATTTTTATAAATCCTAAGAGATTATTTTGCTGAACTAATCTCAAAACAAACAAACTGTCCATTCAGTTCTCCTCTCAAAACTAAATGTCAAACCTCATGAAAAGTAAACTAGCATAGCTAGAGAGAGAGAATTAAACAAAACCTAATATTCCATAAAATGAATTACCTGGACTTTATTCTTGCAACAGGCTGTTGTTCTTCAGCTTTACACAGAAAATAACGTTATCATTGATTATCATAAATTGGGGGGGTTGGTGGGAATTTAAATTGAGAGTATTTTCCAACTTGCCTAGATGAGTTAGACTTGTGATTAATACTTCTAATAGATTTTAATGCCTGTTTCATGCACCTTTTCAATGCATATTTAATGCAGGTTACCTTTTGGTAAGGCCTTGGACATTTTCCTACATGGTTTTTAGTATCTTCAGCTATTTCAAGGAGAGCTTTTCAAGAGCAGTAACCAACTCTTCAGTATCAAGCTTCCTTCATGTATCATTGGCACTTTTTATTGTGTGAGACTCCCTGAACAAATACAAAATCACATCTGCAGTCCTCATTCTCCATCAAACTGGCACAAAAGGACAGATGGAATTAGGCTCTGTGGAATATCTGCAGTGCAGGACATCTCTTCAGAAAGCCTCACACTCTATATCAATCCCTGAGGAGACATCCAGCAAAAACCACTGCCAAAGGTGGAACAGGAAGGAACAGCTTTGATCTCCCAAGGAGGTCCAGTTCAGTAGCAGAGCTGGCATCAGGAACCTGGTGTCCCCACAGTCTGGTGAGCATGGAGGCTAAACCAAACTCATACTTCCTATCCCAAATATTGGCTTCAACTTTGAGGCAGAGCTCAAGATCTCCTCTTCCAGGTCCTTCTGGAAGAACATCTTATGATCCCCTAACCTGAAAACGAGATTTAGGCCCTATAAATTTCACTGACTGTCAATGTTTGGTCCAAAATCAGGAGTAGTTGGCTTCCTGTCTATGGAATTTTGCCACTTTCACCATATCAACATAGAGGTTGGAGTGACTGTGGAATACACCTCGATGACTCACAGACTCCTGGGGATGGGCCTGTGCAGGGCCAGGAGCTGGATCTGATTATACTTGTGGGCCCTTTCCAGCTCAGGGGGTTCTGTGATTCTGTGATAAGATCTCCAACCAAAAAAATCCCTCCAAACCCTCAAAAACATTGATGTATTGGCTATTGTTCATCTACCACTGAAATCCAGAGCATCATGCGTATTTGCTTACCTGAAACTCTTAGGGCACCATTTTCAAATCATAAATATGAACTTAAATGGTGATAAACATCTTTCAAATAGGACTACATTCAAAACAAACCCTAAAAGGAAAGGCTGACTGTCTTACAGAAGTGCCTTTTTAGGGACAAAGGCTTTGAATATCTACATGCAGTTCTTTGTAAAGTATGTGGGAGTTTTGCATAGTTCAGTAAAGCCAACTAATGCCTTGAATTCACCCCACAGATACAACAAAATATCAGCTCCAATAAGTTGTTCCTTTCTTTCAGAAACAACAAAAATATCCAGGTTTCAAAATGACTCATTTGCTTAGGAAAATATTTTGCATTATTACATTCTAGTACTTGTCCCAAGCATAAGTTCCTGGTAGAACTGTTTTTATTATTAAAACTATCAACATCTCTTTTACACCTTTCTTCAGGTAGTGGGGAAGGTGTATGGGACACAGGGGAGACACAACACAGGATAAAAGAGTCAAAAACCTCAGAAATGCTGGCATATGACTATTTTGAGCTAAGCTGGGCACAGAAAAAAAAGGTATTTTCAGCACCACAACTGAAGTGATGCTAAAAAAGGCTCCTCCCAGTTTACAGCCATGTTGCCACTGTCTCAAATTAAGTAACAAAGCCCAAATACCTGCTTATCTTGTAGGTCTGAGGAGAGTTCATAGCTCTCAGAAAGCGATCTTGACCTTTTGATAGCTTCTTCCTCCGCCTGTTTCCGCAGGATGGACGTGGAGTGCTGCAGTTTGGGCCTCCGCGCCCGCTGTCCCGGGGAGATGGAATAGAGCCCGTAGGGAGAGGGGTCGTAGTGGTCTGGGCTGATGGCTGAGCTGTGGGTTATCGGACCTTGGTGGTACCCAGAGGGACTATCCAGGGACGTGCCAGTCTCACTGCTCGGAGCTTCGCCCTCGACGCTGCACCAATGAGAGACGGGAAATGCTCAGTGAGTTCTGCCCCCCAACCTCAGCAACCAACAGCACAGCTCTGCTCAGGGACATTGTAGCCACCCAGCACGTTTGGCTGAAGTGCAGGTGCAGTTGTTACAGGTAATGTGGCTGTCATGTCAAACACCACGGTTTTTGCTGGACTCTAAGAAAGTCTCAATTTGTCATGCAGGCATCACCTTTACATCATGAGTGGAGCAGGACAATGCAGGTTTCAGTAATTATTAATAACATTCTGAGTAAGTCAATCAGCAACTATTGCATAAAACGAATGAAAACTTCTAATTTCTTATAATACTCCTCATTTCCAAGTTGTTCTGTTCAAAGTGACAGATGCTTATTTGTGTCTTTCCTTGCTATGACAAATTAAAGCAATATTTTCTTACCCTCATATTACAGTTTGACATAAAAGGATTACTTCCAGGAGATTACTCAACAGAGAGCTGGGATTTAATGGACCTTGAGAGCTACTGTGTTTCTAGAGACTAAAGTTGGGAAAAAGTACCTACAGGAGAAATCTCATTTATTTCTCTGTTAGTGAAAGACTGCTCCCATGGGATACTTCTGGCATCCTTTGGAGTAAAGCACCCCGTGGGATGTTGTTTACAGCTAACGAAAGGAATAAAGGAAAGGAAAAAACATTTTTGTATTAAAAGGGTGGTACATAATAGGAAATATTTTAACACTGAGCCCTAGGTGTATCCTGAAGTTCTGATGACATAGCAGTTTGTATCTGGGTTGTATTTACAGTAGGGCACTCTCACACTGCAATAGGATTTGCACTTTCACTCTTCCACCTTATCATATGTTTCACATCAGTGTTTCCTGTCTGCCTCACCCTGGGTACACAGAGCATTGACAGCAGAACTGGAATTTTTTTTAATCCCTCAAAAGACTTAGGAAGCACTCCACACATGACCAAATGTAAGTGTTTGCAGCACTTGCCCTACTTTTTATTTTAGGAAAGGTACAGCACAACTCCAAAGGAGTAAAACTCCACATTCTCATCATGCCCTGTATTTCTTATTTTGCCTTCATTCACATGAAGAGGAACATAAAAAACAAAGTCCTCCTGTTGTCTCTCAGCAGTCCCTTCAGAAAGTACTGACTGAACCTCCTCCACCAGGAGAGAAGAGGGTTAACACCGGCCAAACTCTCCCAGCTTGAACAGTGGGTACTTTTTAAAGGGAAGGAGAAAAAAAAGCCCCTTAGATTTCTTAAAATGCTTCTATAAACATGGAAAACTGAAAGCAAGTACTCTTTCTTTGCCCATCAAAATATGACTCTACCCCTAAGGTATTTTCAAACATACTTAACCCAAGCTGGAAATATTTTCAGTGTGCACACATTACTTTTTCCAAAAAGGAAGCTGACAGGAAACTAATCCCTTTCCCCTTGTGATCCAGCTGGCTTTCAACTTCAACATGATAAATTAGCCCCAGTTTTGCTAGTGACACTGAAACTGTGTAACCACCCACCGAAAACAAACAAATCATGCTCCCTAAAGCATCCTTTAAAGAAACACTATCACATTCTCTCTTTAAACTCTAAAATACCTTTCTCCGTCCTGCCAACTCTGAGGCCACACTGTTCTGTACATTATAGGTTCCTAGAGCAAGTATATGTGTAAGTACTTTTCATGCAAGTATGGGAAATTTATTTCTAACAGGAAGGCAGGAATTATCACTATTTCCCCCTTCTTAGGTTTGTGACTTTTTTTGCCAACCTCACCACTGGGAACTATATAATAACCCTTCCATGTCGACTATAACCTCCCGTTGGCATTTTAATAATGATACCTCCAATGGATCACTTAACCTTTTCAGCAACAAAAGGTACTGCCCTAGCAGAAAAAGGTGGAAGGAGGTTTGCCCAGGGCTCTGATTAAACTTAAGGGTTTCTTCTCAATTTTAGTTTGCCTCTTGTACTTTTTCCAGATATAAATGTGATGCTTGACTGACTGTAATGCTTGATCTCTTTTTGCTCCCAGGCCTATTCCCTACCACCCAACCTGTGAAGTAGGGAATTAATTCCCTTTTACAACAGGCAGCCTCCTGCAAACAACAGCCCTTCAAAGCAAACACACAGGCACAGCCAGTACCATGTATTTTAGGGCTTTCTCCCATCCAGCTCTTGTGCCTCTTAGGAGCAGCTGAAGCTCCATATGAGCTCTTGCATTCCAATGAACTCCACTGACAAAGAAAAGCAGCTTCCTTTCTACTTCCCACTACTGTATGTATGTTTGGAAAAGAAAAACATTTCAATAAATATGACTTGTGCGAAGCTGTAAGGGTGACAGGTTGGATTGCTCCACTGAGGGGGAACAGCACCCAGAGCTGGCAGAAGTGCTCTCCAAGCCACTTTCCATCGTTTATCACCAGTCCCGGTTAACTGGAGAGGTCCCAGGGGACTGGAGGTCACCAAATGTGACACCCATCAACAAGAAGGGACAGAAGGATGATCCAGGGAACTCCAAGCCTGTCAGCCTGACCTCAGTGCTGGGGAGGGTCATGGAGCAGATCATCCCAAGTGCCACCACGTGGCATGTGCAGGACAGCTGGGGGATCAGGCCCAGCCAGCACGAGTTTGGAAAAGGCAGGTCCTGCCTGAGCAACCTGATCTCCCTCTATGACGAGGTGAGCAGCTCAGGGGGTGAGGGAAAGGCTTTGGATGTGAACCTGGATGCAGGAAAGCCTTTGACACCCCCAGCATTCTCCTGGAGACACTGGCTGCTCGTGGCCTGGATGGGTCACTGGGCTCACAACTGACTGCTGG